>CAUJNA010001035.1:905176-987676 GCA_963377175.1 Effrenium voratum
AGACGTCCAGACATGTGATCTGCATAAATTTATTTACTTCCCAAACAGAGCAAGGAAACCTGAGTTCGGCCTTCGGCGGAATGCCTCGACTCGGCATTCGGTACTGGTGTAGAAGAAGCTGCAAACTTGGAGACGTATGTCATCCAAGTTTACAGGCTCTTGCAGCTTTCGCACGAGCTCAGCTCCGCGCGTGTCCTTTTGGAAAATGGATGTCAAAAAAGTCGGTCCAACGTGCTCTTGGGCACCCATGCCTAGTAATCTGGGGTAGTAGCCGTTGCAGTCAGCTCCGAATGACCCCCTGCTCCCAACGAATTGGCTGGTGTCAATTTTAGAGGGGGTCGTTCACTTTGGAGCCAACGCACCGTAACTGACTTGTCAGATTTACGAACCCAGGCTCAGCAGCACGAATCGTTTGGAGGCATGTCGTCAGACAGGGGTCACCAAATAGTGTGTGTTCAAAATGAGGCCCTTCCCTTTTGTTAGTCTCAAACCGCTAGCAAACCAAGGAAACACAGTGGCCAGAGCAAGCCGTCTCACAATGCTTTCTGGGCTTGCATCCTCCGGTGCAGCTTGCGAACCTGCTGGCGAAGGGTGGGGGACTTCAAGTAGCTGAAGACGGTGTAGCCTCCGGTGGCAACCAGTTGCTAGAGAGAAAAAAGTGGCTGGTATATTATGCATAGATATACATATATACCTGTGTAGGGTGTGTGATTGGTTGGTCTTTGTTGGCTTTACGGGGTGGGGTGGGTGGGGTGGGTGGGGTGGGTGGGGTGGGTGGGGTGGGTGGGGTGGGTGGGGTGGGTGGGGTGGGTAGTGTGGGTGGGGTGGGTGGGGTGGTGTGGGTGGGGTGGGTGGTGTGGGTGGGGTGGGTGGGGTGGGTGGGGTGCGTGGGGTGCGTGGGGTGGGTGGGGGTGGTTGGGGTGGGTGGGGTGGGTGGGGTGGTGTGGGTGTGGGTGTGGGTAGGTGTCGGGGTGGGTGCGGTTGTTTGGGGGTGGGGATGGGGGTGGGGGGCTGGGTGGATGGATCGTCGAGGGGTGGGTGGAGGTGGGTTGGGTTTCGTTTGGCTTGGCTTGGTTTCCAACCGGAAAACATGGGAAACACAGCTGACTGCCGGGCAGCCCAGAAAGTCTCGCTGCATGGGGTCAGCGCCAAAGCGAATCAGCATCAGCATCATGGAGACGTTCTCAGCTCGCGCGGCCTCCATCAACGGGGAAACCTTCCGGAGACCGCAGAACCGGACCTTGGGAGTGTTGAGATCCTCAAACTGGTTCTGCTTCAGCCACTTGCTCACCTCGCTCAGGTAGGGCAGATGTTCCCATTTACCATCGAGACCCAGAGGAATTCAAACACCCAAACCAGTCCAACCCCCAAACCAGCACTGACCCGGAAAAAACACGAGGCAGAGCCCCAAACCCACTGACGTTTGGTTCTGCTAAGATGCTTGCTTAATCTGCCAAAATGGCCAACGGGGGCTTGGGGGGGCGGACAAGCGCTCCTTGGTCTTCTTTCCCGTTCAAGACTAGTGCAACTGAAAAACGCCTGCAAAAGGTACCATTTGTGGTTCTCTTTTCAGTTCCCTTTGCAAACCCACAAAGTGAACTGAGTTTTGAGTCTGCCCGTTGCTTGGAATTCCCAAAGCATGCGCCCATCCAAAAAGATTCAGAAGAACGATGTGTTTGTACGTTTGTTTGTGTGCTTTCCTAGCTTATTCTTTTCAGGCTGTTGTGACGGGAAACCAAACGAAAACTCACCCCCCTGTTCGGGATCCATTGGCCTGCTCCCAGTGCTGGTGCTGGCGCAAGTCCTCCTGGTGCCTTTTGCTCTGCGACTTCAGTGACTTGATGTGGCGGTGAGCTTCTGCCAGCTTCACCTGCGTAATCAACACCCATTTGGGAATCCCGAAATGGTGAAAAGCAGATGAGTCAAAATCAAAAGCTGGTAAAATGGTCTACTCAGCGTTCAAAGAATTAACAGAGTTGGCCCAAATGTGCGGAACACACACCAACCAAAATGTGGTGCCTGTTTCGTTTGGTTCCCTTAGGCCACTCCCAAGCATGGCTTAAAATCCGAGAATCCCCCAAATGGACGGCGGCTTTCAACAAATACGTAGAGCCAAATATATATATATATATATATAATGCATATTTATATATATACACAAAAAAACTGAGGTTGTTTCCAAACTAGACGACCCTGGAATGGATGGTGTCCTTTAGTTTCCCTTCAGAGCACCTAGCACATACCTTCAAACCGGCGTCCCTTTCAAACCAGCCAAAAGGGTTTTTGTTTACGACACACCCGCCTGCTCATGCGACAAGCTGGTGAAGTCATGCGCACATACTAGCTTGCACCTGCCACCCACCTGCTGGAACTCCATCTCGGCAATTTGAAACATTGGCGCCGACCTATTTCAAAAAATGGAAAACACCCCTCAAATGGCAGCAGCAAAATGGCGTGCATCTTTTGCGCTTGCGCAAAGAGAGTACACGTCTTTCACGCGAACAGTCTGGTCACTTCCTTGAAAAACCCGCTCACGTTCTGTGACGAGCTGCAGGGGGATACAAATGCTCAGTTCTTTGCAATCACACGAGTCATATGTCATCACAATCCGGTATTAAAATGGTCTACTTATGTACTGTACAAAGATATAAAAGTACGGCCGCACCTACCTTCTTACTAACTTTCATCTACCCGAGTTTGGATTGTGGCTCACATGACTGCGCGACAAGCAAGAGTCTGCTAAGCCTCTTTGGATCTGTGGGTTGTCCCAAAATCGGAGACCCTACACGATGGCTAATCTCCTCTGGGTTTTCCTTTTCAACAACCCCGCAATGGGTTCCCCCTCAAATTGGGAAACGCACTACATGCGGAAAAAGCCACCCGAAATGCATCAGTATGTGGGGCACTTGGGGAGGCTCAACACTTCTGAGAAAACAAGGCACTTGCAATTGTGAACCGCAGCCGGGCACGCAAAGCGCTCTCGATGCGTGCCGACTGCAGAAGCATGCCCTCTTGAGAGGCCAAATTGCCTCAGTCCTTGCGACGCTTTAAATGTCTCGCATTGCAAGTGGATGGAAGTGTGAATAAGAGCGCCGTCTGCTGTTGAATGACCAAAGACAAGCCATAGAATGCTGGCCGCAAAAATATGTATACTTGAATGCATGTATGTACGCACGTACATGCTGTATGTATGCATGTCTGTATGTATGTAAGTATGAATGTAAGTATGTATGAATGAATGAATGAATGAATGAATGGATGAATGAATGAATGAATGAATGAATGAATGAATGAATGAATGAATGAATGAATGAATGCATGAATGAATGAATCAATCAATGAATGAATGAATGAATGGAGGAAAGGAAAGGAAAGGAATGGAATGGAATGGAATTGAATGGAATGAAATGAAATGAAATGAAATGAAAATGAAATGAAATGAAAATGAAATGAAAATGAAATGAAATGAAATGAAATGAAATGAAACGAAATGAAATGAATGAATGAACGAACGAACGAACGAATGAATGAACGAATGAATGAAGGAACGAATGAATGAATGAATGAATGAATGAATGAATGAATGAATGAATGAATGAATGAGTGAATGAACGAATGAAGCAACCGATGGGTCAATGAATGAATGCATGCACGACTGAATTAACGAGTGAACAAATGGACGGATGACCGAATGAACGAATGAGCATATGAATGAATAAGTAAAACACGTATGTGTTCATGTATGTCTATGAGTGTAAGTATGCGTGTATGTAGGCATTTATGTACGTATGCCTGTATGTCTGTATGTATACGTGTGTGTGTGTGTATGCATGTGTGTATATATGTGTACGTGCATCTGTACTTGTAGCTCTGTGTACGTGTGTACGTGGGTATGTGTGTATGTGTGTATGTGTGTATGTGTGTATGTGTGTGTATGTGTGTGTATGTGTGTGTGTATGCATATCTCTGTGTGTATGTGCATATGTATGTATGTATGTATGTGTGTCTGTCAGTCTGTCTCTGTCTTTCTGTCTATCTGTCTGTCTGTCTCCGTGTCTGTCTGTATATACGTACGTCTGTCTGCATGTACGTATGTGTGTGCATGTTTGTGTACGTGTGTCTCTGCGCGCGCACGCGTGTAGGAGTGTAAACTACGGTGTGCAGGCATGTGTGGTGCGCACGGCGCGCACGCTATGTACGATGTGTTTCTTTGTGCGTCTACGTGCACGTGCGTGTGTGCATGTGTGTATGTGCGCACGTGCGTCTGTGCATCTGTCTGTGTGTGTTCCCGTCTGCTTCTGTCGGTCTGTCTCTGTCTGTCTGTCTCTCTCGCTCTCTCTGTCTTCCTCTCTGTCTCTCTCTCTCTCTCTCTCGGTCTGGCTGGGGTGTGGTTGTGCGTGTGCCTGTGTGTGCGTGTGCATGTGTGCATGTGTGCATGTGTGCGTGTGTGCATGTGTGCATGTGTGCATGTGTGCATGTGTGCATGTGTTCATGCGCGTATGTGCGTATGTGTGTATGTTCGTAGGTGCATCCGTTCGTCTGTCTCTCTGTTGTCTGTCTGTCTATCTGTCTGTCTGTCTGTCTTTCTCTGTCTGTCTGTCTGGTTGGGTGGCTGTCTGTCGGTCTGCCTGCCTGTCTACTCTGTCTGTCATGTGTGTGTGTGTGTACGTGCATGTGTGTGTGTGTGCGTGTGTGTGTGTGTGTTTGTATGTGTGCATAAGTGCATGCGTATATGTGTGCGTGTGTGCATGTGTGTATGTGTGTGTGTGTGTGTACGTGTGTATTTGTGTATGTGTGTGCAGATATGCAAGCATATAGGTGTGTATGTGTGTACGTGTGTGTGTGTGTGCGTGTGTTCACGTCCATACATACATAGGTCCTGACGGTATGGCGTGATATGGTGTGGCATGGATGGTATGGTAACGCATGGTATGGTAGTGTGCTGTGTGGGGGCGCGACGTGGCGTGGTGCGATGATGTCGTCTGGACAATTTACAATATTCCTCACCTCGTCACCTCGGTTGTGATTTTACTAAACTGACATAGCACCTCGCCTCGTTACATCGATATCTGGAAATAAGTATGCCTCGAACCCTCGTGCTGCGCAGCGAGGGCAACTTGCACACAGAGCAACTTGGTCCAAGCCAATGCGGAACACACAACGGGATGCTGCACAAGAAGTCCTAAAGCGTCACGCTGCGCACCTTGAGGGGAGGACCAGCAGGTTTTGCTTGCTGGCTTTGAGCGTCGCAGCTTGCTGCTTTGGAACCTTCCGCCCGGCAAAGACTGCCCGAAACGCGCCGAGGTGAAAATCCGGAGTCTTTCGGGCAGTCTTTGCTAAGCCCAGCCCAGCACTTCGTTGCTTCATGGTAATCTGATAATCTCAGTGCAAGCTTTGCTATCAAGGCAAGCTGGCGTTGTGGTAGCACACCCGTAGACTGCCCGAAACACTCCGGAATGTCATCCCGCGCTTTCTTTCGCGTTGGATGAAACGAGCATTGGCAGCAGAAGCTTCGGAAAGACAACCCACCCGGCAAAGTCTTTGAAGCGATCTGCTGTGGCATCACACTCGTGAAGCATGCAGGTGGTCGGGCTGATCTTGCTGGTTTGTTTGTGCTGCGGACTTGCTGCTGCTCCTGCTACTATTGAAAGATGACCCACCCGGCAAAGACTGCAAGAACCGAGCCGGAGTCATGGTCTGTCCGCACTGGTTTTCCCTGCTTTTTGCGTCGTGGGACTGCTGCTGCCGCTGCTGCTGCTCTCACGTGACGAAAGACTGCCGAAAACACTCTGGAACGCGATCCCCGCCGCCTGCCTGCCCACGAGAGGCTTGGTTGGATTGAAGCAAGCATTCGCAGCAGCTTCGGAAAAATGACCCGCCCGGCAAAGACTGCCTGAAACGAGCCAGGGTGAAATTGCGGAGTGTTTCGGGCAGTCTTTGCCGAGCTCTCTTCGTGTTTTCTTTGTTTTTTCTCGCAAGCTTATTTCCAGCTTTTTAAGGTGAGCTGCCGCATGACACCCGCGCAGCATGCAGGTAGTTTTGGGTACACGGGCTGATCTGGGCGACCCGCCCGGTTTAAAGACTGCCCAAAACGAGCCGGAATAAATTCCGGAGTGCTTCGGGCAGTCTTTGCCGAGCACTTACATGCCTTCTTGCGCGTTGTGTTACCCTATGATCCTATACTAGTTCACTCCTTTGTAGCAGGGTGACCTGGTGTAGTGGCACGCACACCCGTGCGTCCTGCGTCCGCATGTTGCTTGCTTTTTTGTCCGTGGGACTGCTACTGCTGCTGCTGCTGCTGCTGCTGCTGCTGCTGCTGCTGCTGCTGCTGCTGCTGCTGCTCTTCACGTCAAAGACTCTGGAATGTGATCCCGGCGCATTCTGGGCAGCCTGCCCGCGAGAGGCGTGGTTGGATTGAAGCAAGAAGTCGCAGCAGCTTCGGAAAAACGACCCGCCCGGCAAAGGCTGCCTGAAACGAGCCAGGGTGAAATTGCGGAGTGTTTCGGGCAGTCTTTGCCGATTGCTCTCACACACACCCGCAGTTCTCCCCCAACTGGCTCATTTCTGCATTTTACCTCGGGCCATGCCTCGCTAAATTATTTTATTTACCTCGTACCTCGGCCGAGCTTGTTTTAATTTGCCCAGATGTCATGGAATGGAACGCAATGTCATGTCCATGCATATACACGTGTGTGTGTGTGCATACTTGCTTCCTAAGTTTGAAATGCAATTAACTGGCTTCCTTCTAAAGCGCATCGCCTTACCCTGTGCGACCCTGTGAGCTTCTCGGGGCGCACGAGGGCCCCAACTCGCAAAGGCTCCGCCTCACCTGGCAGAGGCCTGTTGGGACCTATTTAAACTGTTTGGATAAAACACTCCCATGGAAAACAACCCATGGTTCATGCCTTGAAAGAGCCAACGGAGCGGCCGCTAGGTTTGCTCGGGCAATGAAATTGAATTGCGTAAAAGCTGCAGCAAGGGGCAAGTCTGGAAACATTGGCTGTTTTTTTGCTCGGTTAAGATTGCTGTGAAGGACCAAGCACAAGCAAAAAATCATCGGTTCGCACGGAATGGTGGAGGCCTGCAAAACAAAGCACGACCCAAACCGCCTGGTAACCCTTGATGCGCAGGCTGTAAAAGACCGAGCCGTTTTGAAGCGAGTTTAGTCAGGATGGTTGTCTGTTTTCTCTCTCCGCAGCTTTAACCCAGAGTTCTTCGCAAAGGGGTCGGCTTCTTGGTCCCAGGTTGGCAAGTCATGTGTGGAAAAGCTTCCTTCTAATTGGCGGAGGTTCCATTCCCCTTCGAGAACCAGGGGTTCAAACCACCAAGCCAAACCACCAAGTAAGGGCAGCCAGAATGTTTTGAAACCGACACATCTTTAAAGGGAAACACCCAAGCTTCAACAAATTGGCTAAAACACCACCAGATGGCACATGCTCTGATGATGCGTTCCTTTTGGTATGAACCGAACCTGCTCATTGGACCTCGTAGCGAAGGCATCGGATCGGCAGTCTGAGAGTACAAATGGATGTGCGCCACCCTTGCCAAAAGACGCGATGCCCCCTTTCATGGGCCTTCGCAAAATGTTTCTCAGGTTGTGTAAAAGATTTGCGGCTTTGGGACACAAAGGCCGCGTTGGCTGCTGAAAGCGGCCTGCGGCGCCAAGGTCAGCCCCACGGTGGACCAGGCCTGGCAAAAGGGCAAGGGGTGGCATGTCCAAGCGGTAGTTTGCTTCTTGACGTTTGGGGCTATGCCCTTAACCTTGAACATTGGCCCTTTTAAAGTTGGCCAAAAAGGGTACCCTCAACAAAACACAGAGGGCTGGGCATGGTCCTACCCCAAGCCAAACAGAGCTTCAACCATTCAAATGTCAGAGCACGCTATGTCAAGCATGGAACCCAAGCACCCCCTCGGAACAATGGAGCTTAGTATGGCCCAAGGGGGCCTCGGAAGGCTTTCTTTGGCAACAAAAGGGGCACACCGAAAATCAAATTGTCTGCCTCTGTTCCATAGTTAGTCTACTCTATAAAATGAACATATCTTTCGGAGGACACCCAGGAAAGGCGTTGCAGGAGCCCGTCCTCGCGAAGCGCCGAGCTCGCCGAATGACTTGTTTTTCCTCCAGGAGCCCTGTACAATGCGTGGCGGCTGACTGGAAGACACCTTTGGTTTCCTTGTGAAAGCCACGGGGGTGTTGTGTCCTCAGAGAATCTGGAAGAAGTTGGCATCAACCATTCGAAACCACAGGATCAAAGGGGAACTGCGATTGGCTGAATTTGGGAGTGATTTTCAAGCGATTCGAGTGATGACGTCATTACTTAAAAAGGAAGGATGGATTTATGTTTAACCATATGCGTATCTTTAAGGGAGTTCCTCCCCCCAGTTTCTCTCCACTGTGCCAGCAAGTCCTCTTTGTACATCGGGACGCGAAGGCTTGCTGCTACCACCCCTGTCCAGTTTCCAAGCCACCAAGCAGCGCATGAGCGTTTCCTAAAATGGGGCCTTAAACGTGATTGGATTTCGTGCGGGTTTCTACCAACCAACTTCGGCCCTGCGCCTTTCACCAGAGGCTTCGCTGGTCCTTCCAGGGTGGCCAAATCATCGTACAGGGTTTATTTGCCAAACACATCGCCAGAATGTCAAAGCTTGTATTTACCACCGGAAACTCGTTAGACATGAAAAGCGCCGCAGTACCGCGATCAACAGGGCAGCCAGACCGGAAGTGGGATGCATTCCGGGAAGGCCGTCTTGACTGAGCCGGCTTGGGAGGATCCATCCCAAAGGCAACCTGCGATGTCCCTCAAAAAACACAGTCTCAAATGTCAGCAACTGCGGACATGTCAAGCCAGAACCCAAGCACTGAACATCCCACGCTCACCATCAATTGTCTTGTGTGTGTGAGTGCCATTTTTTTGCAATCCCTCTAGACTGGTATGGGACCCAACTGTGGTTGAGAAAGCGCCCGATCTTCCCTGTCATCTGGGCTCGGGGCACCAGGAGCGTGGGGGGGGGGGCCAGACAAGTGGAGGGAGGAAGTAGGAGCCTGCGTAGGCGCCATCTTGGATAGGTCTTGTCTTGAACACCGTCCTGGATCGAAGGGTCGTAGGCCATCATCGGAATCAGATGGGCCGATCGGAAGTGAGCGCGTGTCACCAGACTCTGCCTTTGCCGATGGTCGAATAGGATTGGGGCTGAGTGGGTGCGAATCCACGTGCGATGACTCCAGCCGCCAGAACTGCACGTTGGCCGAGGCCTGGTGTTGGCCAATTGCACCAGAGGTCTCTCCAAATCAGTCGCCGGGCGGGCACCGCCTTGACAGACGCCTCCAATCATCCGGAGCTCGGCTTTCTCGCGCTTTAGGGCCGAGCAGCAAGGCCGGCTTGGCCCCTGCCAGACAGTCCATCACGCTTCCGTCCCAGCCCTTTCCAGGATTTTCTCTTGGGTCCTCGCACCAGCGACTTGCTGAGTCGCCTTAGCTTTGGCAAAAGATTAGCCCTTTTACCGAGGTTATTTCCCCTATCACACCCCCTACCATCTCCACCCACCTCCCCCGCCTCTCAGAAAAGTCCGGGATGTAGCCACCCGGGCTGTGGGAGGGAGACCTGCTACCTCGCTCCTCCCAGTCTCCTTTCCATCCTCTTCTCCACTTTCCACCTCGCCCGTTTAGTCCTCTGCTCGCCGATGTCACGCCCTTCTTCTCCCGTTCGATCTCTCCTCTGTTCTTAGGGGGCTGACCCCTAAGCTCCTTGACTCGTAGGGCCTCAGTGCTCCACAGCTCCTTGAAGGATCCCTGGCCTTGTCCAATGCCGCCGTCCAGAAGTAAAAACCTCTGGACTAGCAGCAAATGTCGGTCGCCGCCCGCCTGAGACCGACACAAATCACACAGGCACACTCTCTCGGAGGAGTGTCCTGCACTCATTGACACTGAAAGCCGAAATCTGGCGGGAACACACATGCCCCGTTCGTCTTTAAAACCCGGGGCGTTACACACACGCCCCCGCCACAGACCCAATGGCACCAATATGTAGGGATTGTCCAGAGGGCTATAGCACCTGCGTGGAAGTTTTACAGCGTTTCACTAAAGTGGTCTCAAGGTTTGAGGTGAATGAGACCATAGAGTCACAGAGTTGCTATAATGGATCTGTTTGATTTGCCTATGGGAAGCAGCCAAACAGCCTCGATTACTTCAGGAAAGTGGAGCAGAGGACCACCTAAAGCAACCCAAACCCAAGCCTAAACCCATCCATTGACATGTGAAGCAAGAATTCCGCAAGTGAATTGCACTGGCAACACCCTCCAATCAACTAGGCGGTTGTTGATCCGACATTACGCATGAAGCTAAGGCCACCTATGTTGATTGATCATTGATCCATCAAAATCAGGAGTTGTGAAACGAAGGCCATCTATGAAGGTCCGAAGGGAAGGGGACACATGTGAATCTTGACCTTGCTAGCGTGAAAACCCAGGACACTCTCCTATGGCGAATTCTCCATTGCTTCTCCAACAGCTCCTTGGGAGTAATGGACCCCTCTCAGGGCCCCCCCGCCCCGCCTGTCGCGGCCAGGGTTTGCACTTCCCGCACATCTCACTCACTCGCCCCGAAAGCCTTCGCGCATGTCCAGGCCGAGTTCTTCGAATTCCTCCTGACAGCTTCCAGCCACGATTCTGCAATGGCCGTTTGGGACATCCCTTTGCGCTCCAAGTGGGGTGCTCTAAACGGGCTCGCCATTTTGTCAGTTCCTTGGAAACGGTGAATGCCAATCACGGATCAACGGTACCCGGATGGATCGGACCATTTGCCTGCGTCAAGGGCGGCAGGCCTTTCACTTTCCTGAGCTGAAGGTCGGAGGGTAGAAAGGCCCCAGCGACTGAACGACAAACCCGACATGGAACAAGAAAACAACCCATGATAACCCATGTGCCCCACATGCTTGTCCTGGTGCTTCACTGCCAAAGTGCTTGAATTTGACTTGTGTGCTTCCAGTTTAACTCTGTGGGAACTCTTGTCGATGTCAGGATTGCCCTTTGCTAGGGGTGTTGGATAAAACTGATTTGAAGTTTGGTTCAGGGCTATCTCGGCATATGGCCCACTCACGATGCGGGTGCAAAACCCTCTTTCAGGTCTTGCCAATAATCAGCAACATCTGACAAAAGGCTCTCTTCCCTGGAGCTTCCATCGTTACATAAATTCTTGTACCTTTAGGTTGTTGTCATTGTTTTTGTGGGTTCGTAATGTTTTTGTCCAATTCGAGCGATTCGAGCGGAAATCCTAATAAACGTACTAATTTAACTTCCCGGCATATGTAGCTGGGAGCTGGCCAAGTGTGCTGCTTGGCAAAACGCTAAGTACATGTACCCGGATAGAGGGCATGATACCAGTTTGAAGAGATCATGCTGGGAGCTCTTAAACTTAGTGGAGACCCTTGAATCAACATTAAATTCCAGCTGCCTTTGGCTGCATGACTTGATCCATTATTGGGGTGCCTGTTTCCAGGGCCTGATATCAATGAATTTGCACAACCTGTCCTTGGTCAATGACACACACGATTCGGTGAGCTTTGGAGGAAAACGCGCGCGCGGAAACGGCCGCAAAACGAGCGCAAATCGCCGCAACCCGAGCGCAAAAAGCAGCAACCGAGCGCAAATCCCATTTTCAGGTACGATTGCTTCCTCGGTGAAACAGCTGTTGCGCAAGTTTGTTGAGTTTGGCCTGTTGGCTGCTGCGCAATGCCAGAATTCTGCAAGAATCATTGCCAAGCGAGCGGTTCTAAATTTGCAGGCCGTGTGCCCAACCAAGGCCGCCGAAAAGAAGATGGAAACCAAACAAAACAAATGACCCGGGTGCTGCGCATTGGTTCAGGCCCGAGCCTTACCCTGCAATCTCCCTGCTGCTTTTGCATGTGTTCTTTGAGTTTGGCCGCTTGTCCAACTATCAGGCCAGCGTTGCGCCAACTCTGATCGAGCAGATTTTCCCGAAACGAGCAACAATTTAGGAAACGTGACGGAAATCCAGAAGGGGCAGAAATTTACATAACAATGGAAGATCCAGGTCAAACCGGATCTTGACCCTGCGACTACATCGTTCCACGGCCACTCCGTTCGTCGGGAGGTACAGATGCTACTGCGAGGTCATCAAGCCGAATGGGCCACCGGGCTTTCGCAAAGTGAGATGCATCCTCCCACGGGTTCCAATGCGTTGCGTTCCGCGCAAAAACTATGAGGAAAACAACGATTCACCCCGATCTGGCTGACCTCATGCCAAACCAGCCCAATACTAAATAAACCAACGTGCTTTCTCGCCGGCCATGATCGAATGCGCCCAAGCTTGCCTCCTCCATACGACTCTATCCAACTGGGTCACCGGTTGACACCAAGTACACAATCGCTCTTCAGGTTTATGGATATTCAGTCGGCATATGCTGCTTGTATCGAGGCTACGCGTACAGAAACGTGGAACTTGACAGAGTCTGTAAGAACCCACGTCGTCCCAGCCAACCTTTCATGAACATATTCACCTCGACCAGCGAATCACCAAGTGATTCCGCTTGCAAACAACGGCCATCATGGGCTTTCAGTGCACTCTGCTGATTGGGCAAATGTGTGAAAGGAAAGGGGTTGCCGAAGAAATCGGCTGGACTTTTGGCGTGTTCTGCACCCCATACATTCGCTATACATTCGCTTTGGCAAGGGAAATGGTTGGGGCGCGTGGGCGACTCCGGCACGTCCAACCCACTGCACCCGGACGTGGCGAAGGCACCGCTTCAGGTTGAAGTTGTGCCACTCGGAGCGGCAGTGTCCCCGGTACTCCGCCGGGTCGTCAAACGCAGCATCGCAGGAGGAGCAGCGCGCCCCGCCTTGCAGCAAGGTGTCAAACCAGTCGTTCGAGGGTAAGCAAACTCAAAGGGGTCCAACCATATTTAAAGTGTGCTTTCCTCATTGATTCCCCTTAGCAGCCGAATTGAAAAAAGGGGCACCCTGGAAACAAGGGAATTTCTTACATCACCCCATGCACTCGGGGTCCATCTTGGCCAAATTCCCAAATTGCCATCAGCGAAACAGGGGTCCCTAAAATTGCCACACTGGTGTGCGACTCTGCAGTCGGGATCGTGCATGCCAAGGTGGGCCATGGTTCCCGTCTCGAAGCCGCGTTAGTGGTCCAAATTCCCTCGCGTGAATACGTGGGTTGACCATGGCACAGTGTTCCGCAAGGACCATTGGAATTCTGACTTGGATTCCTTTCCCCCCCCCCCCCAGCCGCCCACATTTAATATTGCATGCTATCGGATCCAGGTACCTTCTCAGCCTTCGCAGATATCTACAGCATTCGTTGGGAGAACCTCCTGCAGCAAATTGCCCAAAGCAGGGATCACCTGTTGATCCTCTTTTGGCTGAAAAGGCACCCTGCCAGTGTCGGAATCCCTTCCAAGTCGGTCCCTTCAGTTCCAACAGCTTTGGCTCGCCAATGTTCCCCAAGTGCACCCTGATAACAAGACGGCGAAGGCAACCCCAAGTTCCCTGCAACAACACCCGGGGGCGCCGTCTATGCACGAAAGTAACACAGAGTTCAGCAAAACCTGATTGTCTCATTGTCCATGTGACAGCCTTTGAACCAGACTGCGAACCCAAGGCAGAGAGTGAAGCAACCAACTGGGTCCCCTATTGGGACCCAAAGTGTTGAAGGGAGGGTCATGATCATGCGATACCCAAGTGGGATGCAGAAAGTGGCAACCTCAAAAATCCCACTTTCCAGAAGCATGCAATCATGCAACTTCTTCTGAACCGTCTCCAGTTGTCGGTTGAACTTGTCTGACAAAAGGGATCAGCGGAGATCATGCTTGCAACTGACCATTGGCACCCTTGGGAAATGATCCATGCTTATTCCTAGAGTCCTCATTAAAGCAGATACGCACGAGAAATCACTGGGGACTTTGGATGCTCCAAAGTTTCGGAGGAGCAACAGCGCCAGCTTGAAGAGCAGGTGGAGCGGTTCCGTTCCGCGCGAAGCCGGTTTTCAGGGGTCCCTGTTTGTGTGTGTGTGTGTTGTTTTGGCTCCATACGTCTCCCGTCGCCTTTCTTCGCTTCCACTTTGGGCGCCGCTTGGATCGAGGAGCCCTTGGGCGCATAGCCCTCGCCTCCTGACCCGGCATGGTACCCCAGATGCTGGGGTGCTCCCGGAGATTCCTCGAAAAATTCCGCTTTTTTTTAATAATCAGATGGGATTTGTCAAGTTCAATCCCGCTCCAGCACCAAGGAGGTAGCAGGCAGGCGGGCGGGCAGGCAGGCAGGCAGGCAGGCAAGGTACGCTTCCGTGGGGGCGCGCCGTTGAGTGCAAAGAGTTCGTGAGTTGACGAAAGAAGACGACGAAGAAGTCATGAAAAAGTAAGATAGTCAGATAACATTGTTAGCAACATATTGCGGAATGGAACGAAGTTCTGGGATCTTGCTTTTCATTCCTCTATATTTGATTGTGTCCATGTTTCTTTCTCCACGAATCCCAATTTTGCCCGCTGTGCACCTTTTGCGGTAGTGTGAATCTCTGGTATTGTCTCACTCTGAAGAAAGAAAACAACGAACAATCAATTGAAATCCAGACCCACCCCTTGCCTCAGTCAGTCCCTCGTCCATCAACAACCTAAACAACAAGATGCCAAGTACACAAACAGATCCAGACCTTAAAAATTAACAAAAACATCCATATGGGATTTTATAAGAGGCTGAAGGCATGTGAATTCCGTTCTCCTTTCCAGAGCCACCCCCATCTCCTTCTGCGTGTAATGTGAACGAGTGGAATGACTCCATTCGTACCTCTAGCTTCTCCATGGCCACTCTGTAGAGACAAGATGGAGAAGAAATGCAGCATTGGGCAGAAGCACATATTCATTCGGTCACTAATTGTTTCTGTTGTGAAGAGTTGGTAGATTATTATGTGGCACAACTCTAGGATTTGGATTTTTTTCACCTCCCATGCTCTTCTCCACCCATCCCGCTCTTTCCCTTTCCTTGTTTATATGTTCCTTTAGAATTACCTTTGTGACCAGGTGATCTTCTTCGATGGAATTCTTCGCCAATGACATGGGGCTTATCAGAGGTCAAATGGCTGGGCAAAGAATCAGCGAAGCTCTCGTCATTCTCATCCTGACCGCTCACCCATGAACAAAAACAGCCAGCAATGGAGATATTATTTACAATAGATTCCTTTCTCATCGCGGTACAGAGAAATAGAGATGCCGAAAGAGATAATGATAGGAGTCAGCGTCAAAACTACTAGTCTGTGGTGCATTCACGTTTTCCAGTGTTGTCTTCCTCAGATTGGGGTGTCGTTTTTTGAACGTCCCGTTTCTGTTTTTGTTCGAAGAAAACAACACGTGCATGACACACTCTTACATAAAGTAAATGACGGTAATTTTGAAGCTGACTCATATTATAGTGCTTGCTAAATAAGCAATGCTGATAACTAATGACCTTCTCGCTCAGATCCAAAAGCGTAACCAAAAGAGAGAGAGAGAGAGAGAGAGAGAGAGAGGCGAATGAGTGAGTGATGCGAGTGTGGATAATGCATGCATGTGTGGGGTAATACTCTATTTCTCTCTGTCAGATCTCTTGGCCAAGGCTTGAACAGAAATGAAAGGTAAGAGGTGAGAACTTCCCCCGTCCAAATACGCTCTTAACAGTAGCTGTGACTCGGCCGCAACAGCCAACATGTGCGTTCCATTCACAATCCCAAAGGCGTTCACGTGCTATTCCCATTTGATTGCACAATTTGGTGCGGTACCTGCTTAACATGATGACTACGGAACCCCTGGTTCAACGACAGAGCTGGAAACAATGCATCGAAGTCAAAGCGGAGGGCTGGCAACTGTGTCCTGTCGGCAGTGTGGCTGACACCACCTGGGCCACGGGGGTGTTTCTGGGCAACGGTTTCTTTTGGCTTCCTTTTCAGTACCAACCCATTTTGAGAAACAACTACGCCTAGCCCGAGGATTGGCCTTGCGCAGGCTGGACTAACATGGAAGTTTGAACCACACGAGGCAGTGGCACCAACTTCAAATCATGTCTATATAATAGCTTATATATATATAATATATATATATATATACATGTATTGGACATGATTTTCCACCGGGAACCTGCAAAATCTGACTTTAGCCTCAAACAAAACAGCTTAAGTTGCTGGTTCTCAGGGGAGGGAATGACTGGAAAACTGAACCATCCAACTTGTGGTTCCTTTTCATGTTTTTTTTTGGGATTCCAAAAACCTGACTCCCTGAGAACGAACAAGTTCTGGTGAACCTGCGCCGTGGTCGCACACCGGCCGCACGATGTACTCTTGGCTTTCGGCTCAACGGGCTCCATGTAGTTGCTGTCTGTCGATCTTGAACTTGTTTCGTGGAAAGGGGTAATCCTGAAAATGGAAAAAAACGGCAAGATGAAGGAATCACCTCGTGGATCTTTTGGATGAAGAAAGCCCCTTGGACACGAGAAGGCGCCACTGGAGATTGCCTGGTCCAAGTGGAGGTGTGGATTTCCAATTTAATGTGGCTGTATCCAAAATGGGGAAGAACTACAAAAGCGGCCAAACTCCTTCGTAACTCAAGGGCTGAGGCTTTCCTTGCAATTAATTGCCTTAATGCAGCAAATGGAAACTCAAAGGAATCCACTCGTTTTTAGGGTCACCTATCTGTGCAAACACACTCGGCTTGGCGCATTCACGTCAACTAAGTGATCTGTGTGAGTGGTTAGGCATCATCTTCGTCCTGCATTTGAGATGGCCGTGTTTGATCTTCATCAGAATTTCCTCATCTCATACGCAACTGTTCGGAACATTAAATATCTTGATGTTGCATGGCTAGATGTGGGACACTGAGAGCTGGGGATGTGTGGATATTGAGCGAACAGCCCTCAATCAAGGAGCCGAAAGGATTCTTGATAGACTCAAAGCTCGCTTCGTCCGCTCGGGTAGGCACGGAACTATGCACATGGCTTGATACGGACCAACGGCGACCCGTCTTGCGCCATCGATGGTCGAAGTCACTGCAACAGCGACTTGCTCCTACGCGAGTTCAGATGGGTCTTGTCTCCTCCCCCCACCCCCGAGTGGCGAGCATTGGGTGCCATCTTTTCTATTCTCCCAAATGAACCCCGGACCGGTAACTTTGAATGCCAATGTCCAGAAAACAGTTACTAAAGGCTGCGACAAAGGCCATGGGTTAGATCTTAAAGGTTGGCCCGTGTGTTTTGCACACCAGATTTTGCACAAGCAGGATTTTGTTGCCCGGCTTCTCGTAGTTGAGAGATGCTCTCCCTTACGTGAACGATGATCAAGCTACAATTTGCGGGTAATTCAAGCCTCGATGGGCTGAACTTTAACTTCAACCTACACAAGAGGGGTTTATAGATGCGAAGGCTTCGCACTGAATTCGGGATTGGGTGGGGGCTTTGTTGCAAGCCCCCTTTTGGTGGTTCGTTGGAGGAAACAACGTGGGTGCTTCAAAACATACCCCCTTCAACTGGTTGGCTTGCTTCCGTTTTTCTTTCAACACTATCCAATGTGTTTCCCAAATTCTAGTGGCCCATGTGAATATGGACTCCAGAAGAGAGGGCCTGCATGAGATGTAATGTGTTGTTTAGACGCAAAGAAAAGTTCCGTGTCCCTTTATACATTTACTTTTCGTGCCCGGGGAGCATTCTGGGTCACCACATGCAGCGCCACACTCTCGCCGGCATAGGTCTTGGTGGCAAGTCTGTCCAGCTCTCTGTAGTGGCTGGGGTCGCACACAAAGATCAAACTCCTCAGCGTCCTTGGCTTTGGCAGAAACGCCAGTCGAAACGCCGGCCGAAACGTGCGGCAGGGAACACCCTCGATTACTAAAAAAGCACGGCAGGTCCCAAATCTTAGAAAGGCCATGCACTTAGAGTTGACCCCCCCCCCTCGGTCAAAAGCAAAACACTCTCACTGGTCAGTTGGTGACAGAGTTGCCTTTTTCGGTTCAATCGAGCGGGCGGCAAAACTTGACAGATATGTTGACAAAAAGTTGCTTGTCGGTGCCTTTGACAATTTGAAAGCGGCACACTATAACATCGGATTGGGTCCGAGAAAGGAGCTTGATTTTGGGCAAACCACTTGAGTGCGGACCAAACAGTCACCTCCCACCAATTTAATTGCCGCATCAAGGCTTGCGTATGACGAGAATAGCACAGCGAAAAGTATCAATCCGCTGCGCAGCTGAATCTTCCACGCACCGTCTTCAAAACCAGTCTGATTTTGAACATTCGGTCATATCGGGAACATCAAATGCGTGACCCGTGGATAGCATTATGACCATGGACCATGGCGCTATAATTTATGTCCGTGAAAGTTTGCCGCAAAGAGTGCTGCAAGAGCCTACATGATTGGAACGGAGTTGTGGAGTACTTCAAACCAAGTCCAGTCATGATCCTCTACATTACACTTGCCAGCTGTCCTGGCCGAAACAGGCCCGGAGAATCATTTGAAGCAAGGCGCGGTGCCGCCGCGGCAGGCGCGTTTGCCACGGACTGGTCCTGGGACTCTCTTAAGACTTCCGATAGAATTCGTCCGGCCTGTGCAACAAATGGTCAAATACAGGCTGATACATAAATGCGCATATTGGGGACCCTTACCCAGACCCTTTCGTGGACATCATTTCGCCGAGGGTTCGTTTTCACATAGTACAAATATATTTCCGGCTAAGATCTTTGGGGTCCTCTCGTGTAATTCATGGCTGCATCTCACAGCGGCCTGGTGGCGAGTTTGGTAATTCCAACAAATGGCTCAACACCTGCGTCCGCAATGATGCATCAAAATGTTTCTTGAACGTATGCGATGCAGTAGCTGTATGGTCGTATTTGCATGTCTGAGAGCACGCTGCCATGTAGAAATTATGCTGAAGACTGGGAAGGCAATCACAATGGCAGACGAGTCGATATCGGATTGCTATTTACGTGTCAAAAGTTGACCAGTCGAGAGCGGCGGGTATGGGCAACGTGTCAGTTTTCAGCACAACCCGCTTGCGCAAAGGGGCATTCTCCTCCGTCCGTGGCTCCGTCTTTGCTTCCGCCTCCCTCTCTGCACCCGCCCTCGGTTTTGCCGCATTCTCCGCCTAATGTTCACAAGAATTAAGGAATCCCCAAGTAGCAAAACCTTCTGGGTGGCCCCGTCTTGGCCCTGCCATAGTGAACAAGCACGGATAGGTTGATGCCAACATCCCACTATTTAATGCCCTGCAATAGTTTTTCCCCGGAGACCGGACAGATTGATAAATCTATCCAGACTAAAGTGTGATTCTGTTGGGTCTTGGGAAAGCATTGGCAAAACAAAACAACACAACAACCAACAACCACCAACCGACAACCAACAACCACCAACCAACAACCACCAACCACCAACCAACAACCAACAACCAGCAACCAACAGTCAAAAGTCAACAACCAACAACCAACAACGAACACAAACATCAAGTCAATGCTGGAACACAAGTACTGCAAGCCAAGTGAAGTTTCAAGTCTAGTCACTTCTGTGGCCCAATCTATTCAAGAGACAGCTGCTTCATCAGCAAGCTTTCATGTTGTTGCTTTCAAGTTGCTTCCCAGACTCCAATCTGGTTACACCATCTTGCTTAAAAGGCAGCCCGAACTCGATCACAAGGGTGTAGTACTTTAGGGCCCTTGGCTGAAATGAAATATCAGGCCCCTAAAATCTGTTTCTTGAAAATCGATCCAGTGGGCTCGCAGCTGAAACAATATTGAAGCAAGTATCAGCCAAATGAATTTCAATTGTACTCATTCCTAGTGGCTCAATTCTTTCGAGCTGCAGCTTCTTCATCATCGATCGTTTAAAAGCTGAGAAAAGAAGTGCTTCCCACTCAAAACTATTCACGTAATATTGATGAACACATGGGCCCTAAATCAATCACACAAAGTGGGTAGTACGAGAAATCCCGTGGGCTCCACAATTTAATACACACATACTAGATCAATTGGAAACCCACATCCAACACTACCAAATCAAACGGAATCTCAAATTGAAGCTCCAGCCATACTAAATCAAACAAATACTCAAATTCAGCAATACTGAATTCAGGAGAGAATTAGATCAAACTCTCAAATAAAGCTCCAGGTTCGTATACTAAGTCAGTGGAAGACGAATCAAGGAAACCCAAATCAAGCGGAAGCTTGTATTCGATCTCAAAAGGAACGATTGCCTCAAGTCCTTTTCCGGACTTGCTTGAAATGTCGAGGGCTCTATTTTTCTATGGGTCCGCTTTGTGTCTGGCTCTTTAAACGCGCTGAACCCTGTGTCTCGTTGCGACGGGCTGCACTTCCGACTTCTCGATCCTGGGCATCGGGGGCAAGTTGGACGGGCTGCTTGCGCTCAGAGAAACGGGGGGAGAGCTTTGTGACTCGGCTGCGGGTCAGAAATAGGTACCACAATGGAACACTAGTAACTGGAAACATGGACGAAAACCTGCGGTCCCCCGGTGGTTGATTTTTTTCACCCGTACCCATTTGGTAGATTTGTAGATTGTGCAATTCCCTCATGGCTTAGTCATCCCCTTCACTTACACAGAAGGAATTCTGCCATGTACTTTCACCCTTGTGTAGGATTGCTCCACGCTAAGATTTTGGAATCCGGTTGCCTCTGGGCCTCATTCCAGAAGGGTTGTCTGTTTAGAGGTACCCCTTTGGGGTGGTTCTAAGGGGCAGAACGGACAACACATGGGGTTATCTCAAATTTATCAAACCGGTTTCCTTTGGATTCCCTTTAAGACCACTCACAAAGGTACTCCCTTCAAAAGAAACGAAGACCTTTTTTTTACACCCACATCCTGCCCCCCTTCCGGCCCCCCCGGCCCGCCGCCAAAAGAGCTCCAAGGGTGCGGCCTCTTTGGATTTGGACAAACCCGTTGCAATCTGTTGCTCAGGACCCAGCTATTAATGCATCAACTTCACTCAGTTTCAACCCCTGCGCCGAAGTTGACGCCCAAAGCTGTCAATCCAAGCAGGAGCTTCTCTTTGGTGCCGACAGTCAGCCACTGCGTTGTATGGGCATAGTGACGGAAACTTTTGGCTGCCTCTTGTGGGGACCAAAACAGCGGCTGAGGGCTCGCAGAACGTATGGGTGTCGTGTGACATCGTTGTGCATTCGCCTTGAAATATTGCCAGCTGGTGGCTTCAGCCTTTCCGCCCGTCAGCAAGCTGTAAAAGCATCTGGATATGAGTTGTGCTTGGAGACCTTTGGTTGCTTCGGTTGACATCATTTGCACGCCGATGTTTGCCCACCAAAGACTTTTGCCAGTTGTCCCCATTCAAAGTCATGGCCAAATCAGCCATGAGGTGCTTGGGGCTCGTTTGTGTCAGACGGGTGAAACTGAACACACCAGAATCTTTCCTTGCACACCACTTGAACTTGAACCATGCAACAGGCAGTGCTGTCGTTTCCATGAGGTGTCTGTATGGGACAAGCTGCTATGGGCGCAACGCCGGTAGCTTGCCATTGTGCAATGGTTCGCCGTGGGGCCCCGGGAATCTTCATGGGTCACCAAAACGGTCGACCCCTTTGAGAGGTCTATGCCCAAAATTGAGGGGCGGCATGGCCCCCAAGTCGGCAACTGAGGCTTGATTCGGTCAAGCAAACAAGCATCCATTGCGGTTTGCATGAAATCCATTCAACGCCACCCACATTACCAGGTGAGATGCACAACCAAAACGAGGACTGCCTGCATAAGGTCTGAGGTTTGAGTGACCATTGTCCGAGGAACCTTATTGGGCGTCTTGAATAGACACCACCTGCCTCTAAGATCATGCACCCAATCTGGGCTGTTCAAAATGGAGGGTTGTCCAACCTAATCCATGATCGCTCTAGGAAAATGACAGGAATGGGGCAAAGGGGACCCCTTGGGCACAGGCTTGAGGATTGTCTTTGAACAACCCACCTGCAAAGATCCCTTGCGCCTCCAATCCCGCACTTGGGTCCAATCGCACCATTAATGTGCTCCATCCAGTTTAGGTGAATTGCGTCTTGGTATTTTTTTTGAGAGGGAAATTTAGGGGACCCTATCGGAGTTTGGATGTGGCTGATTCGCCCTTAGAGTCAAAGTCCTGGAGCCAAGTGTATTTCGGCGTCCAGACTCGGAGTTCAACCTGGGGTGTGCCCGGCATGTTCCTTTTGATGAGCTATGAGCGCTGACTCCTTGGGGCAACCCTGTCGGGCTTGCCACATGCTTCGTCTTAAGAAAGTATAACATAAATATAAGGACCCGGTCCAACAGCCAACCCCTAGTCTCCATGGGATCGAAAATTATGAATGCCTGTACCCCCCCCCCGCCTACCCCCCCCCCCCCTTAAGGTAGTTAGATCCTTTTTCTAGGGTGGCTAGGGAATGGATATCCGCCGACATTGCTCGGCGTGTCGGATACCTAAGAGAGGATAGAGGATAACCCCCCCCCTAACCCCCCCCCCGCCCGACGTCTATTACGTAGGTTTTTTGGGGGGGGGGGTCCCCCACGTACCGCGCGGCAATTTGATGACGTTCCACTAAACGTAGTCTTCGGGGAGCCGGTGTCGCAAAACAGGGGTCCCAGGCTCGATTCCCCCTGCCGGCTTTTTTGCTGGCTTGGGCTTCCTGCATCCTTTTGCCGAAAATCTGGCAAAACTCTGTGTTTTTGGACATCCTCTTTGCCAAAACGCTAGAAAAACCGTGTATTTTGCGGGAAATACTGGGGAGCCAAGGGGAAGTGCAAGACATACATACATGACATGTACATACATGTACATACATGCATACATACATACATACATACATACATACATACATACATACATACATTACATTACATTACATACATACATGCATACATTGCATACATTGACATACATACATACATACATACATACATACATACATACATACATACATACATACATACATACATACATACATACATACATACATACATACATACATACATACATACATACATACATACATACATACATACATACATACATACATACATACATACATACATACATACATACATACATACATACATACATACATACATACATACATACATACACATACATACATACATACATACATACATACATACATACATACATACATACATACATACATACATACATACATACATACATACATACATACATACATACATACATACATACATACATACATACATACATACATACATACATACATACATACATACATACATACATACATACATACATACATACATACATACATACATACATACATACATACATACATACATACATACATACATACATACATACATACATACATACATACATACATACATACATACATACATACATACATACATACATACATTACATACATACATACATACATACATACATACCTACCTACCTACCTACCTTACATACATACATAAATACATACATACATACATGCATACATACTTACATACATACATACATTACATACATACATATATACATGCCTACATACATACATACATACGAGAGAGGGAGACTGGGGAGAGAGTGGCTTCGGGGGATGGGGAGGATGGGGAGCGGAGGGAGGGAGAAAGGACGACAGAACACACCAGGGAGACAAGGGAGAGAGGAAGAAGGAGAAAAGGGAGAGGACAATGTCGGCGGACTGAGCCGGAGGCTCTAAAGTAGCAACATGTTCCCTAAGACTTCCTAAGCTGAACCTAAGAGACCCCTTGATTTTGGATGGAGACTCAAGCTGCATGTCCCTGCTGCTTTTGTATGCTTTTGTTGCTGGCTCATGTTAAAGAGAACAGACACATGCAACATCATAGGGAGAGAAACATGCTGCAATGAAGCAACAAATCTCTACGCCCAACATTAGACTTGGGGTTGGAGTTGCCGATTGCACGGGCGCCTGCCGACACAGGGGAACGCTCCAGCGGAAATCAAAGGCATCCGGTTAGTCCCAAGTTGGAATCCGGTCAGATGGGTGTCTCAACACAGGGCGCCCAACTCGGACCAAAAAGACCCGAGGGTAAACAATGGCCCCTGAGGAAAGGATTCGCCAAAGGAAGGCCAAAGGTCTACCCTTGTGGTTTAGTCATCTTTTAGAGCCCCGGCGTCTGACTATAGACAACCCGAAAATGCTGGTCCCTTTGGGTTCCCTTTAAAGCAACCAAAAAAAAAACGGCACCGAGTCTCCAAAAAGAACTGGGGCCCCCAGCGTCCCCGCACAGTCGGACTCCACGAAGTTTCGGATGTCGTCCAGCAGTCGGGCGGGGAAGGTCATCCTATCCGACACAGTTGGCGTCGGCTAGGCGAACGTGACTTGGGCTTTGGGGAGGGAAACGACGGGTTTTGAGGTGTCCCTGAAACTTCCCAAACAAACCACTGTCAAGGGGCGTTGCGCCTGAGACTGTGGAAGGCCATGTCTGCCTATGAGTGTGTGCGTGTGTGTATGTGTATGTGCATGTGTATGCGTATGCGTATGTGTATGTGTATGTGTGTGTGTATGCAGGCGGAGTTGGTGGACGTGCCCTGTCGAAACATGCACAATATGCGGAAGTCAACAGCCGACTCTAGTCACGAAAAGCGACATGCGGCTACCGCTCCCAATATGGGCTGTGGGCTTGTGGGCCAAACACAACACTTCTTCCTTGAAAGCAAACAAAAAAGCGAGGTCGTTCAATATTGCCTCAATCGAGGTCCCCACCCGCCTGAAAGAACACGCCAGGGCCAATGATGGTTTCTTAAGATGCTGAATGCCCGTGTTGGATTCAAAAGACCATCTAGATCAATCGAATTCCTCTACGTTCGCATTGCCCAGTGAACTCTGGTGCTGAAATTGCAGAGCATCTCGAAGCAAGAACCTGACCACCCCGAAAAGCTACCTGCAAGGCACAACAAATTCAGACGAAGAGCACAGTAAATATGGTCCAAGTTCAGCAACCCCTCCCTTTCACACACAGATCTGACCCGGAGGGATTGCAGAACTGTTCATTTTGAGAACTGGTCCGGCCCACCAGTTGATCATTCAAGACCGGAGTTCCCGGCAACATGGGCCCAATCAAGAAATCTGAAGAAAAAAATAGTTCCTCAAAAGAGCTTCTCTCAGTTTCATATGTCTATCAGGGACAAGGGAAACCGGATCACGTGTCATGTTTAGGGCGCATATGTTTTAGCTCCGCAACATGCCCACGCAATCATGACCATGGCCAACAACACCACACGCGTCCTTGCAAGTAAATATTCACGATACTGCTGCAACGCATGATGCAAGCAAACCTTCTCGCAGTGCAAGAAACATGCAGTTATGCTTGCCAGTTCAACAGGGAGACGTGGGAGAGTGTTGTTTACGACGTGCTTTTCAACGGAATTCTGGCGGCTCACTTTTGAGAGAAGCCCATCGCTGCCCCAATTGTCCCAATAGCGGGCAGCAATTGCAACCCATTCGGGGGGTCCCCTCCAGGTGGTCGGTTTCCTTTTGGTTTCGCGCTAAATTCGAAGCAAAACGGGGTCCACCATTTTGAGAAGCTCCCATTCGTGAGCATCAGTGACTTTTTTTGGGGGGGTGCATCAGCTTTAGCCAGGGGAGCAACCCCTTTGTTTAGACATGTTCAAATACCCTTTGTTTAAACAGCCTCCTTTCGGCTTCCCATGAAAGGCCTGGGTTCTTAGCCTTCCCGTGGCTCCGACACACCGTGGCTCCGGCCTCACCCGCATCTTCGCGCGGGAGAAGCTCCCCTGGCGACAACACGCAAACATCGAAGTGCAGCTCGCTCACGAAGAAGGAATGGCTACAAAGATCTGCGCCCCTGTTTGTTCTGGGGAAAACTTTGGGAGAGCTTTGGCCGGGGTGGGGAAGGCTGTTCGCCAATGAGGCGGTCAAGGCTGAGAATTCACCCATCCAAATTGTTGGGTTCGTGACGGTCAAATAGACGATATTCTGCTGTCTCTTGCTTAGGACAGGTTCTGTGGGGCAGGTTTGAACCCGCGTCACCTATGAATCAACCAGGGGGTCAGCAAGGCCAACATTCGTTGGCATGTGCTTTCCTTCGGCGCACCCTAAGGCTGATTCCGAACAGAAATCAAGACATGGCCAATGGCAACAAAGGCCCCCTACAGGATTCCCTGAAGTCTCAAAGGGAAGATGATGTTTCTATTTAAAATGTGAAGCCCTTCCAACCTGCGCAAAGGCTCCCGCCTCGTCTTTTCGTGATTGGTCCGTTATTTTGCGGATTCCTCATGACCTGCGCATTTCCGTGCCCCTTCGGCTGGTTGATTTTAAAGAGAACAAGGGACGCCCAAGTCAAAAGTTGGCAAACGGACACAAACGGAATATGAATAGCATGTGTTTACCAACCCCAAGCGAAAGGGTGCTTTGACCACGGTGCCTCTGTGTCTCCTTAGGTCCTTTCAACATTCAAAGCAGAAGGGGCCAAAAGATGATGTTTAAGCTGGCCAAAAAGAAAATAGAGCCGAACCCCTCGCTAAACACAGAGTCCTTCGGATTTTCCCCAGCATCACCCCTACTGAGGGAAGCTCACCTTGAATGGGCAACCAAAACGTAATGCTGAAAACCACCCTTCAAGGGGAAATAACTCGGGTTTCCCCGGAACAAACAGGCCAGCAACGCAGAAAGCTTCTTCTGTATCTCGTCCATGGCCTGCACTCGAACTCATGCCTCTTGCAAAGGCATCCGAAAAATACCTGCCTCAAGATTGCGGAGTACCTCCCGCATCGCATGGCTCAATGGCAAACAACAATTCCCGTAGGCCTGGTTGTGGAAAGCGGCCCCCTGTGATACAGTGAGATTCCCATTGCTGCTGAAGTTTTTAAACCCAGCCATATGTTGTCAAAACCAACCCAAATGTCCCTAAAAAGACTGGAAAAAAAGATGTCCGGTTGGTGGCCAAAGCATCCCGAGACTCCAAGGGTCCAAGGGATTTGGACGAAGCAATCACAGCCCAAAATTCCCCACAGGTGACTCACCAGGGGATCCTTCAAGTCAGGTAAATGCGATGTACCTGGCCAACCGTATTCATTTAGAGAGCACTACATGTCACTACAAAGGGCCGGCAACTAATGGGCAGAACCTGAGGTTCAAGGGGTGCCCGAGGCTAGCTGGTGGGCCAGGAGAGGCTGCAGGAAACATGACAGCGGCCTGGCAAAGCGATCGGAGAGTCAAGGGGCGAAGCCGATGACTGGGGCGGCGGAACGAGATGAAGTGTGGTGCGCAGGGAGACGAGATACGACGTCATCTGAAAGCTCACGCAAGGGATGCAGCAGTTGCACAAGATCATTCTGCGGAAGCCCAAAAAGGACGGAGATGGTGAAAAGCACGGCTCTGCCTCGGTTGATTTGCAGGACTGGATCACAACGATCAGCCTAGGTGTGGCGGCCTTGTCGAAGAGCAGCCAATGGTGGAAGAAGATGCTCTCCTGCACCACGCGCTAGTACGACAAGTGATGATCACGAAGGAGCATGAGACTTGCAACAAAGAAAGTATAGGCTGTGCGGGTCCTGGACGTCTTCCCAATGCTGTTGCTGTACCAGCCAGGAGGATCCAGCGGTGCAGGGCAGCAGGAAGTGGTTCGGTTGAGGTGCGCTCATTCGACGGTTGCAGCGGTTAAAAAGGAGGGTGGAGGTGAACAAGGACTTGAACTTCCAGGTGAGCCTGGCTAGGCGGACCCTGCAGGTGCACACTGTGCCCACTCGCAACTCGATCGGCGCGTTATACGAGCAGCTCCTCCGCAAGGAGAAAAGCTTGTCCAGGCGGAGGTAGATGGTAGAGTAAAGAATTTTGAGGGTCAACTGGGCATCAAATGGCCGGCTTGCGAAACATGAGGGCGATTTGAGAGATTGGAAGGCCTGTTGGTTTTTCCTGACACAGGATGCCACACCTTCGACCATGACTTAAAGAATGAAAAGACCTGGTGCTTTGTGTGGACAACGTAGGCCAAGGACTCCGCACCTTCAAGCGGGACTCCCTGGAGGGCAAGGTGGCGATACAGAAGGCTGAGGCCGTGAATGGATGGAGAAGAGCGATTCGTGAGACGCCAAAGAAAACCGAGATGGCTAGGAGCAGGCGGAAAGACGCACAAGTAAATGAACGTGCAGACGAAGGCATCAAGGAAGAACCAACGGGACAAGCAGCTTGACGACTTGTAGAAGCAGCTCAACGAGATGCGGAAGCTGGGGATGCTCAAGGAGAGAGTTGGGTGTCCAAGATTGAGTTGGACAAAGAGCACGGGCTGCTGCATTCAGGGGCCACACATGCCCTTTGGGGGCGATTCAGAAGGAAAGGACGGCAACCTAAGAGGCTCTACACGACAGCTGGAGGTGTGATCTTGCAGCAGGATGAGACGGTTCAAAGCATAGTACCCATGAGTGTGTGGACTGTCTCGACTGAAAGATCACTTGACGAAGCTTGAAGGATTTTTCACCTGATGGATGGCTGGACATCAAGATGAATGGTGGGTGTCCGGAAGTGATTCACTTGATACAGGAGGAGGTGTTCCATGGTGTTCCGGAGGCGAGTCTTGGTGCTGAAGCCCAGCGCAGGAGCTTCCTGGAATACCCCTATCGGAAGGGCAGGAAAAAGCTGGTAGTGGAAGTGGTAAAGATAGTGGGGGGAGCACTACGAAGAGCAATTATAGTAATAGTCGTCGTCGCATTAGAAGTAACATGGCAATGTTGGCAATGATAATGCTAGCATTGAGCGATAACACACAAGCAGTAAATATCAATATAGAAACAGAGGCCATAATAAAAGTTGAAATGAAAGTAGTAGTTGTAGTATGTAACAGTGGTAGAAGTAGTTAAAAGAAGCAGCAGCAGGAGTAGGAGTAGGAGTAGGAGTGGGAGTAGGAGGAGGAGTAGTAGGAGTAGGAGTAGGAGCAGGAGCAGGAGTAGGAGTAGTAGTAGTAGTGGTAGTAGTAGTAGTAGCAGCTGGAGGTGTGATTTTGCACCTGGATGAGAAGGTTCAACCCATTGTACCCATGGGTCTGTTGGTGCACCGGGTTGGCAGCGGTGCTCAGCTTGGACCGGAGCGGTCCCTAAATGTGGAGGATACGAAGAAGCAGCTCCTTATCATCGCGACGACTAGGTGGCCGATGGTGGAGAGGGAAGATGATCTACCGGTGTTGGAGAGGAGAGGGTAGAGGCGGGTGGAGACTTGGATGTCACAAATGAGGGAGTCGGGCTGCATGGAGGAGATGGCTCGGGGAGCTCCAAAACTGGAGTAGATCGCGAAGGGTGTTAAACAGAATTCCTGCGGAAAACATAACCAAATTTCTATTTGGTCTTCAGGCTCCGCGCATCCCGATTTCCCGGACATGCCGATAGCGCTATCCGAAGACGCCTTTGCTCTCGAAGCTTGCGGATTCTCCCACGGTCGTGCCTTCAAGGCCTGCTTCTTGGCGGGCTGATCCGGCTGCCTCGAGGATTGGAGTCATGTGAATCTCAATGGGCCCTTTGGTTCATTTCGGGAGTCATGACCACTTTTCAGGGTCTCTATTAGCATATGTCCGGAATGACCAATGTTTTCAGACGGCATGGGAAGATTGGCTGGTCCCCCTGGCTACATGTGGCTCACGCTAACATTGCATGTTGGTGAGTCAACCTAAGTTCCCAGTGATACGACATCATATGGGCGCTCTCAATGTCATCTCCCTTACAGCAAGTACGTACATGTTCATATGCCCAACCTCCAAACCTTGTAGTTAGGGAACCACCAACCAACACTTTCTCAAGATTCACGCCTTGCTTGTCCTTGTTTGGCTTTCCAAGCCCTGACCATACAGGGATGGGGTTTTTGGGGTCTGGTTGTGTGCACCCTTTCCTCAGAAGATATTGTGGGAAGGGCGGGATCGCAAAGTGGAGAAGGAGCCTGATTACTTCCTAGCAGCAGCAAGGTGTTTTCCGGGCCAAGTATATGCACTCTTCCGGTTGGAATGCAGCAAGGCCAATACATCTGCGCTGTGCAAATGTGCATAGTCTGTAGAGAGAGAGAGAGAGAGATACCACGCATGTGTTGAAATGCTGCATGTGATGCCTCTCGCCAAGAGAAGGTCCAAATAAGATATCACAATGCTGTAGCGCTGTGTTGGTGTGTCTTTAGATGGATAGCCATCAAAGTGGTGGTTTGCCTTTGGGCAACCCTTGGTTGTGCGCGGCAAACCAAAAAAAGAGAATCACATCGAATCACATCCATTTCCAGCAGTTTCGTTTGCTGTTGTGCCGAATGGCACGCTAAAGCCAATGTTCTTCAGGGCCGACTCCACTGCCAGGGGCGTCAGCTGTCGCCCTGTCTCGTTGTGCACCAAGCGTTCCGCCAAGATTTGGACGATGTCCTCTGGCCGAATCGGGCGACGCTGGTGCTTTCCTTTTGGCTTCTCTTTGAAAGCCCACACAGGGCACGAAACGTCGCAACCAGGACACCATTTTGAAACCCCAGAAATTGCGATGCTTTGTGATTGAAAAAAACTACACTGCTGGCTCCTTGTCGCACCCCAACTCCGAAGCTGAGTTAAGCATGGCAATCAAAGACTGCCGTAGCTGCCACCTCGCTGAGGGTTGGGCCACTTCAAACGGGGATTCCGCCTACGGTTCTTAGGGTCACGATGCAACTCGCTGGATTCATCGGTGGTTCCATAAGCAGAGATCTGTGTCTTGCATTTGGCCTGCCAGTCGTCGAAAAAGCCTCGACCAAGGCTTTGGGTTGCAAGTCCCAGGGGGACCCAAAAACGGCAACGCCGGAAAGAAGCACTAGAGATCCGGGATGTCAATCAGGTGCAAAAGAAGGGGCACAGGCATTCATATACCCAAATCAACGTAAGGAATCCCAAGACCCGCCACCTCCCTTGATGGTTGGGAACGACCCCCCACTAAGCTCCAATTCAGCATGGCCCTGCAAAGTCGGGCTTGGCTTCCAGAGCGGCTGAAGAATCAAAGCCGTGGTCAAACACTTACGCCGTTTCCGCGATGGCTTCAAAACTGCTCACAAGCACACGACTCTCCCGCCAACTAGCAGCGTAATACCTGAAATGCAGCTAGTTGATTCTCACAACCAAAATATCGAGCGAATCCCTAACACGATGTTCGTCGATGCCACGGAAAGATCATGTCGATGTTTGTGCGCGCCGCTATATATATACATATATATATATATATATATATGATTGGCAGGTCATCCGAGTCCCTGTCCTTGAAGAGACTCTCCATGTGTACTTCCCGCTCTTTGTCGGAGACTTGGACATCACCGTCCTTCAGGATCTTCTTGCAAATCCTTGGGGAGAATGGGCGCTTGTTCCAGGCCTAGCCTGCTGGTGGCTTCCTCCAGGGAAATCAAAGTTAAAGATTAGTATCCAGCAGCACTCACAACCATAAAAAAGGAAGGTCTTTTGGGAGAAACCTGGTTTTTGAGGGCATTATTCTTCAAAACCTGGTTTTTCCCCCTTGCTGTTGAAAAACCGGGTTTTTGGGTGCTTGAGGGGTCGGATCGGTTCTACACCCTGTGACCACCTTTGTGTACACCGCCTGGCTCGCGGAGGGGCGCAGGGCAATCAAGGGGATTGTCCAAACATCTGATTTTGACGGGGCTCGCATTTTTTTTGCACACTATCCACAATCAGCCAACAAAATAAAGGGAACCGTCATGCTGTCACAGGTCTGAACATATAGTAAGGTCCACACCAAAAGCTAAGTTGAGCCCCTGCGGCACTGAACCTGCGATCGCACATGGGCTGGCTGCGCTTTTGCCGCGTGCCCCGCGTTCTTTGAGCGCACCGGCATCGAGCCTGGCAGGCCAGCTCATCGCAGTGGTGGAGTAATCGCGATTGCCATCTCATGGAAAGCGACCATGCATGAAGGGCTTTGAGTCACAGCCCTTCTACTTGTTTGTTTATATTCCCTTTGGCCTAGCTGTACTTCCTTGCCTTACATGAGCTGAACGGCAAACGCAAAAGACTTCTTTGCTTCTTTCACAGAGGGAAACCCCAAGGAGAAGTGAAGGTTCATTAGTTGGAAGCCTGCAGATTGTTGCAGCAAACTGCCTGCGTGCAAAGGAGTTGTGCCTGCTACTTTGTTTTTTTTTTTACACGCCCTGGGTCCACTTGAAGGCGCAGCGCTGAATTTTGCAGCAATGGTTGCCTAAGCATTTGGCTCTGACTGTTCTTCGTGCAGTAGTAGCGTTGCATCCGGGATGGAAGGGGGACCACCATGCTGTTTGTCCGGGGTGTACCGTGAGTGGGTGAACCAGGACTTGGTCAGAAAATCGGCGGTGCAATCAGGGCGCCTCATCCAGCCAGCGCCGGGGAGGGCATCTGTGCGAGGCCAGATCAAAGACTGTGTCCGGAACAAGGATGTCCTTGTGCCACTCCTGGATCGAATGGCTGCAGCAAACAACAAGTTGTTTTACTTGCAGACTGCTGTGAGTGAGAACCTTGCCTGCAGCCTTAAAGTAAAGACTTTCAGTTGGAGGTGCGCATGAGTTTGAACTGTTTTTGCCAGAACAATGTTGAACACGAATTGTGTGTGTTTCAAGAGTGTGTGTGTGTGTGTTTCAAGTTGTCAGCTGCAAGGGTTGACGTCTTCCGCATTCACATGCACATGCCGAAGTCAAAGGAAACCGCAAAGGTGGACGCTTGGGGAATGAAGACCCTTTGCAGCTTCGTCAAGATGAAGACACACAAAAAGCTCGGCTCGATTGATCCTCGGACCCCAAATCAACATTTCACAGTGGCCTGAAGGCTACTGGAGTTTTGATTGGCATCTTACTTGCTGCTCCAAACCCCCGAATTCGACGAAGGGCAGCGCGCTTCAGTTTGTTTGTGAAAACCTTGGACGCCCAGTTCCATATATGCTGGGATCCCCCCCACCACCACCACCCCCCAATCTAAGGACGACGACTTTCTTGCGCTCCAGCGCATCTTGGACCCTGACATTCAGGCCGCGTGATTTCAAACGGGGGAAAGCGTTTGGTTCAGAATGTTTCTGAACAACCTGTTATAGTTTATAACGTATAGTTTCCATGTCCTACACCAAACCAGTTGCGCGCTGGGCTCTTGCAAAACTTGTCAAGCCCTGCAGCCTGGCCGTCCAGCCTGCGATGCCGATGACGAAGGGGACGATGATTCTCAACAAGATTCGGATTACTTCTCGGACAAGTGGTGGGATGCCCAGCTGCTCATGGAGGACACCCTCACCCGTGCACTTGGTTCTAGCCCTACCCCAGCGATCGACGATGACAATGCCCCAGAAAAAACGGACCCTTTGCTCAGCGAGACGAGCCGGATGCCCAACCCAGTTCCCGTTGTGAGCCTCATTGATGAGGAAGACTCGCTGCCAGCCAGCAAGCCTGCCGCAGCCCCGCAGCCCCGCGAGCAACGCGAGCAACGCGAGCAACGCGAGCAACGCGAGCAACGCATGAACGAGTTGAAGAAACGGATCCAGGAAATGGAAAAGAAACTCGTGGAAGAACAGACGCTGTGCTACAAGACCAGCTTTGTGTCAACTTTTAGTTGCTGCAGTTGAAACCTTCTGAAAGTGTTTGGCCATGGGTTGCAGTAAAATCCAATCCGAACAAAATGTGCAACGCGCGTTCTTCGGATTGTAAGTGAACGGTTGCGAGCGTTGCCCAGGATGGGAAGCAGCATGAACGACAAGATTCTCAAAGACGAGATCCTGGCAAACCAGAGAAAACCCGATGTGTGCATGGTGGAAGAGTCTTTGCCCCTTGCGTTGGACACGGATGGGACACTTCCTGCAGACCTTTCCCACCTGACAGTCACAGTTGGCCAACAGATGTCTTGTGCCCTCACCCCAACTCCGAACAAGACCCAGCGCTTCGCCGAACCCTGCCAGCCTCTGCAGAAGATCGCCGATGTCAGCGAACCTGAGCCCCGCCCAGCTCCTTGGCCTGGCAGCTTCCTTCTTGAAATGGTTGCTTGACCCTCAAACAGCACTCTTAACATTCTGCGCAAAATTCTGTGAGCTCTTCCCGGCGCACGCGCTAGTTCAACGGCCAAGCGAAAGAAAAATGCTCCCACTCAAACAGCTGCATTTGCACACGGGCAAAGATGTTGGCGAAAACCTGAAAAACCAAGTGCTGTTTGTCTGCTGGGGGAACAGCTTGCGAATTCATTCAAACGGCACCTGCTTGTGCAAGAAACCCCAGGCTTCACACATCAACCAGCTGTAAAAGACCACGCGCGCGCGTAGTTCTCCCGCAGGTTCTGACTCGACGTCAGCAGCTAGGTGGTCTGGAGAAGGCAGAGAAGGAAAAGGAAGACCTGCAGAAGGATGAGAGCGGGCTACCAGCTAAGGGACGCGGCAGGGGACGTGGTAGGGGGCGCGGTAAAGGACGAGGACGTAGCGAGCAGGGCGGCGAGCTGAGTGATGGTGGCAAGCTGTGCGATGGTGGTGAGCCAAAGGAGGAGGCAAGTAGCAGCAAGAGCAGGAAAAGCAAGCAGAAGTCAGCAGAAGGAGGAACAGCAGCTGCTGAGGAACCCGCAGTCAACAACGAGGAAGAGAAGGACAAGCAAGGCAGCAACGTGCTGCCCCAAGAAACCAAGAAGGTCAAGCCTGAGGAGCAAAAGCAAGAGAAGCGACAAAGGAAGCGGAAGGTGGAACCTGAGGAAGGCAATGCGAACAAGGCCGAGGAGCTCAAGAAGCAGAAAACCGGGGGGCAAACGGAAGACAAAGATACGTCCGAGAAGAGGAAGCCCAGCAAGCAGGCAAAGGCAAAGGCTCAGCCGGCGCTGCGAGGAAAAAAAAGGAAGACCCAGGACGCAAACGAGCAGAACAACCAGGACAACAACACCGGTGCGAACCAGAAAAAGAACACAGGCGCGGACAACCACAAGAACAACCCGGGGACGGACCAGGAGAACCAGGGCACGAATGGCCAGGAGGACAACCAGGGCACGAACAGCCAGGAGAAGAACACGGACCAGGAGAACAACACGGGCGCGAACAGCCAGGAGAACAGCCCGGGCACGAACAACCACGACGACAACCCAGGCACGAACACGCAGGGGAACAACCCGGTCACGAACCAGGAGAACAACCAGGACAACAACCCGGGCACGGCGCAGGAGAACAACGCAGGCACGAACAACCAGGAGAACAACCCTGGCATGAACAACCAGGACAACAACCCGCGCACGGTGCAGGAGAACAACTCGGGCACGAACAACCAGGAGAACAACCCGGGCACGATGCAGGAGAACCAGCAGGACACGAACAACGCGGAGACTCAGCAACAGCAGACGCAGCACGAGCAGCGCGCGAACCAAGTCTTGCCGGAGATGTCTAGAGGGGCAGTGGACGTGCTGACGGCGGCGAGAAACGACGAGCACCGGTGGCACATTGCTCACCAGCTCTACTCAGCTTTGGACGACGAGATCACTCCCATCAATGTGCCTACGTTTAGCTGCTACAGCTTCTCCGTATACTGGGGCAAGGTGCGCGTGGGCGTGCTCACCAGAAAGACGAAAAAGCACATCCTATCCTTTGGGGGCTTCAAGTGCCCGAAAATGGGCTTGCCATTGAGGGCCGCTACCCTTTACGCCCGCTGCCTGAGTTTGGAGTGGCTTTCCACGCTGCCTTTTGGTTATGTTTGTCGTTGCCTTTGCCTTCAATCATTTATAAAAATGCAAACAGTTGCATTTTTTGAAGCCCGAACTGACGTCAGGTTGATTTCATGGGCGGTGACGTCGAGTGCACTCTTGAAGAACATCGGACACTAAGTGCGTTGCAGTACAGAGACTCTTTGACTAGGCTTGTTCAAGCCGTTTCTCAGCTCTGGATGTCTGGTAAAACACTGGACAACTTTGATCAGTAGCTGTGTGGTTGTCTTAACTGAAAGGAAAGCCGTTGGTGCAACAATCGTGCCTTCAAGACTTTCGGACAGCCCGCAAAGCAATGCACTTGATTTTCGACACACACACACACGGATGTCTTTATTCCCACAGCTGCTTTTGCTAAGAGCTTTCAAAGCGAAGGCTTCCTGCCTTTTTGCAGTGATCGGAGTATATTGCATATTTAGATCTTGGGGTCTCTTTCCTGTGGGAGTTCACACAGCACCCAGCCAGGGCATGCGTGCAAAGTCCCATCTTGCTGCTGTCGTTTACCATCTTTGACGTGGTAAGCCTAGTCTACAAAAAAATCCTTTATTGATTTGTGAAGCGGATGGGACATGCGGGGAGTCTCAAGCCCTAGCGCTGGGGTAGCCTTGGTGACAACCCACTTGAGAAAGAAAGCTGCCGAAAAGGACTTTTGCATTGAGCTTGGACACACCAACAAAAAGCAAATGGCCCCTCCCCGCGCATCTGTCAGCAGGCCTCGAAGCCCTGCAGCGCTGGAATGCCGCGCAACGAGGCGAAGCGCAAGGCCTGGATGGTTCGGCTCGAAAGCCAAGATGGTGTGGCAGGCATGTTTAGGGAACCCGAGAGGGGGGGTGCTTCTAGAAAGGGTGTGCGCGATGACTGTGGCAACTTGCCACAAATTGGGCTCAAAAGCATATATGGTGGCGTAGCATGCTGCATTGGCAGCCATGATTTGTAAGCTGTAGTAAGCCACGGCAAGGTATGAACCTCGGACTTGGCACACTCTTGAGCTCCTGACCCTTGCAGCAATGGAAAGGAAGCGGCTCAACAGGGATGATATTTTGTGGTCGCTTCGTGAGAGTCAAAGCCCTAAGGTACCTTGGCTGCGGAGGGTGTCAGAGATGGCCCGTTTATACCTGTCATTTTTGCAGGCTCAATTGCGCAACATTGGAAATTACACTGTTTGAAGTGGTCGGCCAAGGTGCTATCCCTGATTGTGCTGCTTCTGCTTTGGGCGTCCAACGTGGGCACCCTCACGCAGGCTTGGTGCTTGCTCAAAGTTTCCAACTTTACTTTCACATAGTTTGCCAATTACTGTTCAGGCATATGGGTTTATTGAGCTATTTGCTGGAGAGGGGCAGACCTCAGCATGTATGAAAGGGGCTGGCCGGCCCACAGCATCCCTGGACATAATCTACCACCAGCCTGAGGGCAAAAAGCAGAACTATATGGATTTGGCCACTGATGCTGGCTTTGCGCTTCCGTGCTGACTTGGTTCGTTTGTTATGACAAGGTGAATCTTTCGGTCCAAATAGAATGCACTTGCCACGTATTTTAGCATCCAAACATGGAATTAAGTGGAGCTGAGGCTGGCATGCGCCTGCATTTTGAACGCACAGCCTGGCAATTTTGTCGTGCTTATAGCGGTCGTGTGCAGTAGTTGGACGGCCGTGAACCGGTTCACTTCTGGCCGGCACATCACCAATCCTTTGGGAGACGTCTCCAAAAGATACGTCCGGGATGCAAATTTGCTTTGCTCACGGCTGCTTGGCAGCAAAGTCGCGTACCCAAATTTTATTGAATTGGCGAACTTTTCACACCTCAGTAGAATTTGTTGTTCGATCTTGTCACTCAATTTACTCTTTGCCGAGGGGTGCATACGAATGTGCATGGAGCCACATAGCATCCGCATTGTTAGGCCGCATTGGGGGGAGGGCGCCGGCGGCTATGGACAGATAGGCGGTATGTAGCTGGTCGGACCACACACACACACACCCACCCCTCCCCCCAGCCACACCCACCCACCCACCCACCCACCCACCCACCCACCCACCCACACACACCCACCCACCCACACACACCCACCCACCCACCCACCCACCCACCCCCGCCCGCCCGCCCGCCCGCCGCCCGCCCGCCCGCCCGCCCCACCCACCCACACACCCCCACACACCCACACACCCACCCACCCACCCACCCGCCCGCCCGCCCACCCGCCCGCCCGCCACCCAACCCACACACACACCCACACACCCACACACCCACACACCCCACCCACCCACCCACCCACCCACCACCACCCACCCCACCCACCCACCCACCCACCCACCCACCCACCCACCCACCCACCCACCCACCCACCCACCCACCCACCCACCCACCCACCACCCACCCACCCACCCACCCACCCACCCACCCACCCACCCACCCACCCACCCACCCACCCACCCCCCCACCCACCACCCCCCCCCCACACATCCCCCACCCACCCACACCCCACACACTTTGATGTCCGAGTGAGGGCCCCAAGTTCTTCAAGTACTCCACCAACCATAGGTCAATTCCTCTAGGTGGATCATCAGAAACGTTCTCTGCAAAGCATGTTGGGTTTCCACCTTGCACAACTGTAGCTCACAAGGGGTTAGTGGAATGAAGGCCTCTGCAAGTTGTGGTGATGAGGATCCTTCTAAGTTTGGCCACAGATTGCTGGTGGCTCACATAAGCGATGTCTTGAATTACTTGCAGACCACCAGGCAGAATGCAACATGAACACAGTAAGGGATAGGTTCTCTAGATTCTGTGCTTACTGGTGGCATGCAATATAGCCGGTCTGGTAGGGGTAACAGAATAACATACTATACTTGCGCCCTCCCTTGGGCTGATACGTAGCTATCTTGTGCTCAACTGCAAAAAAGACTCATGCTCGAAAAACAAGAAACGGTGGAACATAGAAATGTTCTTGCGCTGCATGAAAAATGTTTTTGATGGAACAATACAGATTTCCCTGAAGTGGGGTGTTTATTTCTGGTACTACCTGAGCTCTCTATGCCACCAATAGCACCCTAGCACTAACCTTCAACAAATGTAGTTGTGCGCCACCACACACATATTCTGTCCTATTCTATTCCTACCATAGATAGAGTATGATGCACAAGGCAAGCAATGATAATTCTACATTCAAACGGGCCGACAACCAACATGCATAGAATCTGCTTTAGAAATGTAGCCCCAGTGCAACCAAGCCCCTTGTTGCCACATGTGCTCCTGCACTAAATGTGAAGCACGGCAGCAATCAATGTTGTTTGTAGATGGAGACATTCTTTTAGCTATCACTGCTCTTAGCAACCATATGCATAAAGCGACCCATTCTGTAAGTTCAAAACAAAGCAATTAAGTCACATGCAACTTCAAGGAAGCTGTGAAAGCAAACAGGACATCCTTCAACTTTGCAATGAGGGCCAGAAAATAGTAGGGGAACCCAACCAGCTAGAAAGCGCGACCCAGCTCCTGGCCTATCTATTGAGTTACTGGGTTTTAGTGCTCTTTTTTGTTTGCATTTTTCTCCCCACTTGACCCCTTGAAGAGCTGAGTGAGGAAATGCAGGTTCTGAAGAAAGGGTTTGGAAAGGACTATCTACTGGGTCCCAGTGATCCTGGGCCAAGTCTAGGGACTGGGGGTAAAGCGGAGTGTTTGTTGTTGGTTCATTCTTCTGCTTTTTTGAGCTGCTCTGAAAAAAAGGTTTGATTGCGTGTTTGTGTGAGAACCCTTCATGGAAATGACTGCAAACCCAAAAACAAGTTTTCATAATACGTAATATGTGTTCCCGTAAAGCAGGAAAACAAGGGTCTGTGTAGGTGCGCTTACTGCGAGAGCAGCCGCGCAGGAGTTGCCACGCAACACGTGTTTCTTGCAGGGGGTCAAAAATATTTTTTGGACTCACTTGTCCTGAGCCAAACTATAAAATAGCGAATCAAGCTCTTTGCACCTGTCCAAAACATCCTTTCGTCACAACCCTCCAAAAAGCAGGGTTCCATTTTTGCGTACCGCATCGTGTGGATTCAGGGTGTCGCCAGGAACGGTTGCTTGTCTGAAATCTTGATGTTGAACGCAAACAATGGGAACAAGTCACGCATGCGTGCTTCGAGGGATCGCTATCATGCCCAACCACTTGCTCTTTTATAGTTGGGGCGAGCTGAGATGTTTCCCCCCATGTGTGCGAATGGCTCTGTTGATATGCCACAGGGAGATCTCTAGTCTGAGTAGGTCATTTAGCTTTGTTGTTTTGACACGCGCGCTGTTCAAACGCTCGATCGAGAATCGGTTGTCTTAGTTTTCCCTGTTTATCTAAGGGTAGCGGCCCTCCTTTACTTGATCGAGAGTATGGGAGGAGTATGGTTTTTAGAGCAGCCGGCAAGCTCACTACTTCGCTATCATCCACGGCTGGCTGACTTTTTTCTTCGGCCTCGTGTGCCCTGCTTGCACCAATGAAATCGCCGCATCAGCTTCATTGAATTGTGAGCCCATTTAATCTGCGGCTAAGGGCCAAATTTACTCGGTTCGGTGGTGGATGGCCAGCTATGGGGCTCGGACTCCGAAACGGCATGTGGGCTACAGCAACGCCCGAGCTGTTGGGATGCTGGATCGGGGGCGGCTTCGATTTGATTTCTCATCCGAGGAATACAATCGCAGCCGGACCACGAAGGTGACCGCGAAGGGCGGCAGGAAGTACTTCACAGGCTGCAAGAAGGCGCTCAAGGCCAGTCAGCAACCTGGTTGTGTGGGAGACAGGTTGCGTTCTTGATCCCATTTTGTGGTGGACAGGGAAAACCGTGTCGATTCAAACCCGTTCTCTACCTGTACATTCGCATGGTGTGGCAGCTCGACACCTCGATCGATCAAACGCAAGTGCAATTTGCCCGGGTGAAGTTTCCACACAATCAATATACAAATGACCCATTTGCTTTGCAGCGGTTTCCCCATGCCACACGCATGAAAGCAAATGCTGAATTTGCACTATAGTGGCATTTGTGACGGGAAGTTCGTCCGCCGAGTTGTTAAGCTTGGTTTATTGACCCCTATGAACGGTGTAAAACTTGATGGGGAAATTGCACTTTGGGTGTGTGCATTTGACCGGTTTCACAGGAGTTTCGATTGACCCAGGGAATGCCAATGGGTTCACTCTGGGAAGGTTAGTGCCCCTCAGGTGATTTGGACAAAGTTAAAACCCTATTGAACCCTCATTCGATCACTAGGTGTGTGCGTTTTACATCAGAGGGGTATAAGGAAACAACACCGGCTATTGAGGTCTGCAATCCAAAGCCTCGTGCAACGCACGGGGTGGGAGCTTTGAACTTGGTATTTTGTTGTCTGGAGGAGGGCGCAACGCGGTACGTTTTGGCAACTGCTGAGCCAAAACAAATCTTGAGCAGGCATGACGCTTGTCATGTAAGCTAATTAGAGGTTGTTGCAAAACTGCGCGGCGAGTTCTTGTAGCTGGCGTACCCTCTTTTGTACTGGGGGTGTTTGAGGAATAGGTTTCATCTCTCGGCCTTTTTGTGCCAGAATCCCCTTGCGGATCATCAATTTCAGGGTGAGAGTTTTGACCCTTCAGCCGTTCCATTTGAGGGAAGGAGTCTCCTCAAAAACTTTCCGGAACGTGTGTATTCCCAGACGGTTCCTTACCTAAGGTAGGCCAACACAGGTGTGTTGCTTTCTTGACAGTTTCAAGGCCAACAAATGCTCCTTTTCTAGCTTCACGCAGAAAACGCTTCTTGGTTGGGGGAGTGTTCTTCCCTTCTCATGTGTGAAAGTTAAGGGTTCGTAGGTGTTCCAGAATCCCGCTTGGATTTGTCCAAATGGGCCATGGAGTTGGGCTGGTGGTTAAGTATTTGACCGAACCTCGATCCTTCTGTTTTAAGGTTTCTTTGCTGAAGCCATCCTGCCTTCCTACTAGTTGCTTGAATTAAAAGGGAGCCACAGTTTGCTACGTTTCCAGGTTTCCCGGCTCAAATTGTTGGGCCCCTGCTGTGATTCACCACTGAACTTGCTGAAGCTGAACCCCCCCATCATGGACCCTCCCCAAATTCCACATTTGCATTCAACAGTCTATAGTATATATATACAAAATAATATATATATATATATCCCAATTAAATTCACACCACATTAAGGAAGACGAAGCACGAAGTTGCCTTCTCTGGCGCTCAGTGCCGCTGCGTCGCAGCTGACCTTGACGCGGTCAGGGGACACCCTTTTTGGGGAAAGGGGGGGGGGTGTTCAAGGGTCCCCAGTATTGTGATTGGTTGGTTGGTTGGTTGGGAGTTTTGAGGGGGCTGGCCAATTTTGGGGAAGGACGCCCTTTACATGTCGTTTTGAGGGACCCTGTATCAAAAAAGAAAACCTCCCGCAAGCTAGGTCGAGTGGGTTCCGGACCAGGGCATGTACTTCACAGGCAACCCTTGATTGAGTTCGGGGAAACGAAGACAGCTGAATCAAACCACCCCCCTTTCCCCCAAACCACCTTTCCATTCAGCCAAGGACTTATCCCTTCCGCTTTGGTCTTCGTTTTCTTCGGATCATGCCTCAGCTACTGAAGGATTGCCGGCCGGTCCCAACCTTGCCGGATGGTGTCACGGCATTTGATGCTTACAAAAGTCAGGATTTTGATGACCTTTGGTCCGACGCAGACCTAAAATCAGTGGTGAAGTATCTGCGCGGAAACAACAGTTTGCAGATTCCGGATGAGTGGAGAAACATCTTGTTTCCTGTATAGAGTTCGAACCCAGCCATTTGGCAGGTTTCGGGCCGGTTCTGGTACTGGAGCGACAGTTGCAGTGCGGACCAGCCCATTTTTGTCCAGATTTAGCCCAGCAAGCCCAAATCCACTCAAAACCGGGTTTTTTGGGCGTAAAAGGGGGGCAAAAAACCCGTAAAAAACCGTAAGCCGTAAAAAACCCGTGAATTTCCGTAAAAAACCCATAAAAACCCGAAGGAAATTACGTAAAAACCCGAAAAAAACCCGAAGAACTGAAAACCTGCTTTTGAGAGGTTTTGAGCTGCTTTCCACAAAAGCTAGCTCGCTTTCATCGGAACAAGGTGCGTATTTGTCAGCAAAAGGGTTGCCTTGCCTGCAGCCAGCGCGCACCCGTGCATGGACCATGCTCCTATCAACACATATGCTTTGGAATTGTCTATAGCCAAAGGCCCGAGCGTGCTTTGCCTGCAGTCGTGACATCCCTTAAGCATCATGTCGTGGGGCGACATGGCCTCAAGACAATGGAGCTGCTCAGAGTTGGAGAACGGTCACAAATCCTTGATGAAGGCTAAGCTGGAGGTTACAAACACACCTGAGGATCACAGTGATAAGAGCTTCCTCAAGTCTCAGATTCAGGCAGCGGTTGCTTGCGAATGAACTCCCCCAACCCACAACGCGACTCGACCCTCTAGGCCATGCAAGCAGAGCTTGCGGCCCTGGAGATGGAACCCGATGATGCTAATTCGCAGGTGGTGCACTTGCAAAAGAAAAATAGTGTTAACAAAGTGAACCGCCAGGGTACTGCGGATACGATTCCTGCATCTTGACAGCTAGTATGCATTCGGTGGCCACTCTTGCCCAACCCTAGCCAGTGAGATTCGGGGGTTCCCTTGTGAAATCTTAGGCCAGTGAGTCGGAGGTGCAATCAGCGAATTCCCAGAAGCGCCCTGCGGATCTTGATTCCCAATCTGAACCACCGAGCAAGAAGCGATCTGCGGTCGATCGGTTGCAGGCCAGTCATCCTGTCGAACAATTGTTGTCACCCTTGCGCGCGTGTGCGTGTTGGCCTGAACAACTAAAAGAGGGTTTCACTTTCAGGCGCGAAAAGGCGCATTACAGTATGAGCTTCCACCCCCCGTGTTAACTTAAGAAGGAGTCATGCAAAACCCAAAATACATTTCCGATTTTGGGAAGGGCGTCACCATTTGAATTGTACTGCCACTTTCGCAGAAAATGTGATTGGTCCATTATATCTAAGCGGGTGTGCCCTTTTATCAGGGCGCCCCCTTTTTTGAAAAGGAAACATAACGGAGCCACCCTATAGGTTCCTAATTTTTGGGTTTCGAGACTGCACTTCCATGGCGCTCCTTACACCATGGTCCCATTGAGGTGAACAGCAACCCAGCTTCCAATGGAAAGGGTGGAAGGCCAGCAGCTTGCAAGAGCAAAGCTGCTGCAACCACCCGCCCTGATGATCTTCACGAGAAGGCCAAACAACACCTGGCTGACAAGGTCCAAAACGTTTCTAGCCCTTTATTTGTTGAACGACGTAGCGTGTTGAAATGGTTAATTATTTCACAAACCAAGTAAACCGAAGAAACATTGTCAACCAAAGCAACATTGAGCTTTGGGTTGTTTTTTGTAAGTTCAAAAAGCGTCCTTTTGCATGAAGGAGAAACACATCCGGGAGTTGGAAGAGCAATTGCAAGCGGCAAAGAACGCGATCTTTGACTTGAAAAGGTCCAGGGAGCCGCCCCGAACCCCGTTGGACAAAGTGATTCCAGCGTCATCCCCAGCGTCATTGCCATCCACCAGCACGCCTGTGGACACGACGCCGGCATCCTCTGGGCCTGCCACGCCATCAAACACAGTTAAGCCAGAGGGCAGGAATGACACCGAGGAGGCAAGGGGGGGAGCGACCCTTCGCACCAGGGTCCTGAGGCATGTGAGGCCCCAACACTTGAGCGCGGGTTCTTGATTTTGGTTCTTAGCTTCGAAGAACTCATGCAACTTCAATACAACCGCCAGTATGCAAATGTTAAAGGGTACACCTGCACAAGGGCATTTCTGGGGAGAGAGCCTCCCAGTTCAAAGGCAGCAGCTGGTTGACAAATCTTGAGCCCCGAAGTCAGCTTAAATGACTCCACCAACCGTAGGTCACTACCTCTAGGTGTCAGAACCTCATTCTGGATCATCAGAAACATTCGCTGAAACTAGCATCTTGGATTTCCACCTTGCACACCGGTAGCTCACAAGAAGAGGTTAGTGGAATGAAGGCCTCTGCAAGTTGTGGTGGTGAGGATCCTTCTAAGTTAGAGGGTTCAACCTTGCCATTGGCCACGGATTGCTGACATGGGGATATGCTGAATTACTTGTAGACCACTAGTCAAATTGCAAGTAGATCGGGAAAATGTGGGTGGAGACAACATTAACACATTATAAGGGATAGGTTCTCTAGACCCTATGCTTCTTGGTGGAATGCAAGCTGGTAAGAATAGGTGCGCTTTTACAGGTCCCCAAAACAGGTGCTGACGCGTAGACAACTCATACAAGAAACGATGGAACATATAGGACTGCTCTGCGCTACATGAAAACACGGTGTTTGGCGGCGCAAGCAGATTTGACTGAAGTGCGGTATCCATTTCTAGTGCTAGCTACACGCTCAAGCTACTAGTAACCTAGCAGCAGCACATTGGCCTAACCTTGTATGCCACCATATTCTATCCGATTTTACTCCTACCATAGATAGAGAGTATGATGCGCAAGGCAAGCCATGAGGATACTACAATCAAATGGCTGCGCTAAATGTCAAGCACGGCAGCGATCCATGTTGTTGCTAGTTGCAGATATTCTTTTAGCTCTTGCCGCTTCTAGCAGCCACTTCAAATCCTATGGCGCTGTTCATGCAAATGGCTACGCAGCAACACTTGCCGAGGTTTTCGAATGCATAGCTCGGTGTATGCATAACGTGGCCCATTCAAAGTCAAGGAAGCGAACTTTGCAAATGAGGGGCGACCCATATACTAGGTTTCAGTGATCCTGGGCTGCGTCCAGGCAGCGTAGGGGGAGAAAACGGAGTCTGTTGTCGATTTTCCCTCCCCCCACATTCCTTGAAGCTGTCAAGAAAGGGTTTTGCCTGGGAAGTTGTTGGTGTTCGTTTTTGCTCCACCACCCCTCCACCCCTCTGACCCCTTGAAAATCTGAGTGCAGAGCTAGTGCTGAGGGAAGCTCTGAAGAAAGGGCTTGATTACGTGTTTCTGTGAGAACCCTTCATGGAAAGGAATGCAAACCAAACAACACATCTTCACAACACAAAAGACGCATTCCGGTAAATTGTGTGTTTTCAGGTTGGTTTGGAATGAAAGTTCTACAAGTCCTGCTTATGTTTGTTGGGGGTCCTGCTACAATTCTGCGTGCCATTCTCTGAACCTGCAAAACGTTCCAGTTCTGGGTGACGCACTGCAAAGTTTTCTTGGCCTGCTTACGGAGGTCCATCATCCACGCACTCAAATTCGCCAATGTGTTTTGTTCAAGGGAGCTGCCACCATGATTTCAATGGAGGAGTCTGATCTTTTTTTTTAGGGCTGAAAGAAATGAAGGGTGCACAGATTTATAGGGTTGCGCTTCTTTTTGGTATGGCCGTTTGCAATTTCTGTCGGAAGCTTGCTACCAGCCTTGTAAAAAAACAACAATGGACCACTTGAACAAGAACGATGTTTGCTTTTCTTTGATCCTGTTTGCATCCCTGCTGCCCGAGGTCTCCCAAGCTGCTATCGATGCCCGGCTGACGAGAATTTGTGAACGCAAGCCCTCAGGGAAGTTGAGTGTGCCGGAAGAGGTGCATCGGCAATGGTCTGAGGGAGGCGCATCTCGGGAAGCACTCACGGAGGCCTTCATCGCGTGTGGCCTGAAGAAGGACGGTCGAACCTTACAACCGCGTTGGTCTTTAAATTGGGTGCAATTCCAGCCGTAACTATCACAAGTTGCGTGGAACCCACTTGTTGCCGCTGCCTTGCCGCAGGAAAAGTTCATGGCTCACCTGAAGAAGACAGTTGAGAAACGCAAGTCCCAGGAAGAAGAGGTCCTTTTCGGTTGGTACAACGAGGAACAGATGGCCTCGATTTTGAAGTGGTCCAAGATTCTCGATGGACCAGAAATATGTAACATGGCGTGTCATGACACCGCACCTTATGAACTTGAACCTCTTTTATCCTTGCCAACACGAGGAACTACATCAAAGACGCTGTGAACTACTGCAAGCGGTTTCCAGACAAGCTGGTTCGGAAGCCTGGCAGCCTGAACACATTGATGCGTTCACTCAACACACCTTCAAAACAAGAGTGCCCATTCTTACCAAAAACACCTGCCACCAAAAACAACCTGCGCTGAGGAAGGACCGCTACAGCACCAAAATGGACAAATACTACGTGGAAGTTAGCGACAACTCTGCCCAGAAGAACTCGCGTGCGGAGATTGAGACCCACACTTCGACGCAGCAGGCGTGGCCGCTGCACACCTGGCGCGTCCATGTCGGGTTTCATTAACTGACCCTCTTGTGCACGCAGCGAACCCAAAAACGGTTCACACTCTGAGCTTTTTGTGCTATCTTGAGCCGTAAGCTAGCTGACAGGAAAAGACCTAGATTGCAGTCACACAGTTGCGCCGTTGCTGAGTCCTTGCACGCAGGTGGAAGACGGGCCACAGCTTGCTGGGAACTGGCTCCGACCCCTCCCCGAGTTGGACCCATGCGAACAGCAGGCTCCCGATCAAAAAGCCCTGGATTTGTCTCAGGAAAGTGCAGCTGCTTGTCTGGACAGCTGCTGTTGACCCCCCTGCAAAGCGCTTCGTAAAACAAAAACTTGCAAACTTCAGGTTAGAGAGGACGAGCGCAAATTCGCAGCTGGCATGCTCAACAAGCTTTCGAAAATCACAGAGCTGATGTCTCGATTGGACAGCTTGAAGGAGGGTGGAGAGGGCAGCCGTGTCCAAAAGCTGCTTTGCAGCATGGATGTGGGGCAACCCTCATATGTGTAGGCCCATTATGTCATTCATCAGGTGCTTGGCCACCTTGGAGACCAAAATGGAGCTGGCGCAAGTCGCCTACGAAAAGTTCATGGGCAAAACAGCTGATGGCGAAGGTTCCCGTTCACAGTCGTGTCTTGACACAAATAAAGCAGCGCTTGCTCAAAGCATTTCAACATTTTGAGGGTGAAGGAGCAGATCCAAGCTGCCCGGCGGGATGCAACACAAGCGAGCCTCTTCAGCAACTAGGTGTGATCAACTGGACTTGACCCCGTAACTCGCAGCCGTCCTTGCCTCGTAGGTGCGCCGCCTTGCACTCGGCAGAGGCGCAAGCGCGGCCGCTTGACCTCATTTGCAAAACCCAGCAATAGAAGCACATGTTATTCACATTGTACACATACATGTTTGTGGGAAGGGGGGTGCTTATTGCCACAGCATGATGATGAGGGGAAGGGTTATGATGGATCAGGACGCTGATGGTTTTCGGTTTTTTCGTCAGAAAGGAAAGGGGGGTGCAAGTGATGATGATGATGGTGATGATGATGCTGATGACGATGATGATGATGATGATGATGATGTAGCTGCAAGATGGTGGTGCTGCTGATGAAGGTAATGATGTTGATGCTGGCGATGAACCAGGCTTGATGAGGATGAGGATGAGGATGGTGGTGGTTTGTGATGATGCGAATGCTGATGATGGTGGTATATAATGGTGGTGGTGTTGGTGCTGGTTGTCGTGGGTGGTGCTGTTCAGGTTTTTGCTGATGATGGCACTGACTATGACCACGGCGAGGGAAGAAGATCACGTTGTGGCGTGAGCGCCATGTAGGCTAAAGGGATTGGTAAATCAGGGTGATGCGTAGTGGGTTTCGATGACGGTGGTGGCAATCTTAACGGCTTCAGGGAGACGAAGCCAACAACTAGTTTTATTTGCACCAGCGCGTTTATCACAAACTGTTTTCTTATCTTCTCCCCTGGAAATTGGTGTGCGTGTTCAGAACAAACTACTTCCCCATATTCACTCCCCTGGTAATTGGTGCGCGTGTTTAGAACGGTGTTTTCCCGTATTCTTGCAATTGGTTTCCTGCCTCCCCCCCCCATGTTGTTCTGATCGTGCAGAAGGTGCTCTGTGTTAGGATTGCAAGGGCTACAAACATAGAACACATGTATGCCTACGCATGTGCACACGTTGGGTGGAGGGCGTTGCCTACGCATCCGCTTTCCATTTGGAGGGCGTTGCGGTGGACCCATTTTCCTTCATTTTGGCAATCATTGCATGACCCATTTTTTGCAACCGGTGAAGAACAATGGCGCGCGTGCGCACGTTGAGATGAAGACATTACATAAATGCTGATGATGGGGATGATGTTGATGATGATGTTGATGGTGATGATGATGCTGATGACAATGATGGTGCGATGACGATGATGATCATGGTGATGATGATGATGACGACGATGATGATGACCAGCAAGGTCAGGAGAACGGTGATGAGAATGATGGTGAAGATGAGGGTAACGATGAGGACGATAGAGATACGGCCTGCCCAGCCACACTCGGCGGCAAAAGCCCCGAAGCCGCAGCCGTCAGCGACGCTTGGCCAGCATATGTTGCCACATCACCGAACTAAGGACGATGACGTGCTATGAGTGAGGAGATGGCCGGAGCCAAACCCACTTGGTCAAGTATGCTACGACGTCCAACTTTCTGTCTCCTTGCTTTGTGCATGCTTGCCGCGCACCGGAAGATGGACGAGTGCCCGCGCTTCCGCGACCGAGCGCGCGCGTAGCTCGCGTCCGTTACGCGCTAGGCCGCGCTCGCGTGTGGCTCGCGTCCGTTGCTTGCTTGCAACATGACCGCGCGCGCGTCGCTCGCGTCCGTTACGTGCTTGACCGCGCGCGCGTGTGGCTCGCGTCCGTTTTGTGCCTGACTGCGCGCGTGTGGCTCGCTTCCGCTACGCGCTGGACCGCGCGTGCGCGCGTGGCTCGCTTCCGTTACGCTAGACGTGCGCGCGCGTGGCTCGCTTCGGTGTTTTGGAGCCTGCCAGATTGCGCTTGTACGCGTGTGAGCTAGTTAACATGCATTAGGACCGGTCCTATTTTGAGACCATATGCGTTGAACCAATCAGCAACCCCAGGCGGGCCATGAACTGCCCCTCCTCGGATCCGCTTGCACAAATGCACTAAATCATATGTTTTCCAAGACCTCTGGCTTTCCAGCGTCAAATGTTTGAAGGGGAGGGGATGTGTGACGAGCTTAGATAAAAACAAAACAATCACGGGCCCCTCTTGGCTTTGTGTTGGGAATCTTAAAAATACAGAGCAAAGTGGATATGAACGCTCGGTTGGTGTTGCCCCCCAAAATTGACCAACATTTACATTTGCCATTTCCCGCTGGGTTCACGTGCGGGCACACGGAATCTCAAACAGCTTGCCAAACAAATTATGATCATCTCTCAGTCTCTCAGCTTGGTGACGGTGAAGATCACTTTAAAACTGCAAAGCCCCCAAAACAGAGCCCCCCCAGTTATTAAAGAATTTGTTATAAGAGGGGTTGTTTGCCAACTGGTGGTGATATGCTCAATTGGCACACAAGCCCCCCCCTCCAAAACAAATAGGTCAAGAGGCGCATGCCAGGACCCAGAACAAACCCTGTTGTCTCTTAAATGCTACAGGGGCTTCCTCGAATCAGCTAGCTCTGCCTTTACTTGCGTTCCCATAACCATTTGAAGTTTGCGCGCAGCCAAGGTCTTTGGAGAAATCTCTCAAGAAGATTGCTGCGGAGAAGGAATCGGAGTGATCGGGCTTTTGAATGAAAATTCAGTCTCTGTGTGTGTGATTGCACACTCGCAGCTGGGGTCTCCAATGTGCACAGCCCTGACGCAACGCAGGGGAAGTCACATGCTGGGGGGAGCTTTGTAGTTAGCGCAGCGACAGTCTGAGCTATCTCGTGAACGAAAACGAAGAGATGAAAACACGTGTGGCAAGTTGCCACGCGCGCGGTTGCCTAAAGACCTGACACGCACCCATCGCAAAGGTAACCAAGTTGACTCTATCTCACATGGCATGCCAGGTGAGGACGTTGACGAACGCGAGCTTTCTGGACTGGCTCGCATGGTGAGTCAGGGGGCCGGGCCCTCATACTACTTCATGACTTGGAGCATTTGACCCCTGCCTATTGCAGGCCAATTGCAGTTCTGGCTCAGGGTTTCTTCTGGGTGGAATGGTGAAGGCGCCATGTGGTTTGAAACGGAAATCAAGCAGTTTCATCTATCAAAAAAAAGCTCAGAGACCTTCTAACCTATGACTGCCCTGTCACGGGAGCCAAGCGATGCCCGCCTTTCTGTGGCCAACCCCGTGAATCAAAGCGCCCTGGCTGCTACGCGTTTACCATGCACCTTGCGTGTAAAGGAGAGGTGTAGCTTGACACTCGCAAATTGTGCTTTTTGGGCTGGAAGTTGCTTTCCTTTTCTGCACTTGGAGCCCGACCTGCCAGCAACATCACCGCGCCCAGCAGCTCGGCGAGATTGCGTGCCATTGCATGCTTCGCTGGCTTCCCAAGCAACAAAAACACATATTTGGTCAAAACATTTTCCCGAGGGCGTTGCCCGCATGCAGGAGAAGAAAAGCGAGGCCAAGACGCTCGAGGTAAGCAGCGTTTCTTTGCGGGAGCTGAGTTCTGTGTATAGGGCGCTTGCTTCTTTGGAAGAAAAGGAGCTGTTCTTTCAACGGCACGAAATTGCTGTTGCCTATCTGCCATCCGTGCAGCGGGAAAGGGCAACTGCGGGCAATATCCTGCAAGGCTGCCTGGCTAAAGTAGACCAATTTCGAAACAGGGTAGGCCACCAGCTTTGTGTTTTCAAAATCGGGCTGACTTCAAGCCCGGTTGTCAGGTTTGAGTTTTTTTCAAGCAGGGAAATTATTCCCATATGAGTTTGCTGCATGTGACATCCAATTTGGGCTCAGCTCAAATGCTAGAGGCTGCCCTTATTGCAGGCAACATCTCGAAGAGGGGTTGCCGCAACAAAAAGTTTGGAGGTGATGGCCTAACAAGCTACGAACACCACGACTCAATGTTCTTTGTTTATGTTGTTGGCGCCCGTGCTGACCTTTTCAAACCAATTTGTTAAAATGCTTTTTCATAATTCGGCTTCCCATGCTGCTCGGTGTGGGCGGAGGCGAGAAAATACATTGCTGCAGCCTTCATGCAATACCGGACGCATGCATGCCTACTTCCGCTTGCGTGCGCAAAACATACAACCTTGGCGTGTGAGATCCAGCGCAGCGCGTTTTGCTGAGGTGTCATGCCGCGATGTAGTGCGCCAAGCTCGGCTATCCCGATATCCTTCAAAGGGCATGAAAGCCCTGGCTGCGGTGCAGTTGAAGAAGAGCGAGTCAGGGGCGCACCGTGTTTTTCGCGAGTTTGGCCAGTCAGTACCTGTCAAAATATCGCGTGTAGACTTGCCCACCAAAATGCAGTACCCCTACATCAAGTTTTCCAGCTGGCTGCGCTACCTGGTAACATACGACTTTCTTGATCAGTTGGTGGGCGTGAAAGAAGGCTATGAACCAACGCTCTCAGAGTTTTGGACCAGGTTCCAAAAAATAGCTCCTTCACACGCGGTTTTTCAACAAGATGGGTCAGAGCGTAGCCTACACCAAACGCTGCCAGTACTTTTTCACGGGGATGAAGGAAGAGGCTTGAAGAAGAAACAGCTACTTGTGCTTTCGCTTCATGGAGTTCTGGGAAGGGGCAGCCACGCAACCCTTGAGTCCAACATGCAGGCTACTTCCATACAGTCGGACCCGCTGAAGCTCAACATGATCGGCAACACGTTTTTGACACATTTCTTGTCTTGCGTGATGCCCATTGGCATCTACAGCGACTCCCCGGAGGCCTTTTACCTGATGCTAGAGAAGTTGACTGATGATTTGAGAACGTTGTTTTTCGATGGCTTACAGGTTGGCCAGCGCAAGTTGTGGGTTTGTTGTTTGGCCGTCAAAGGGGACGCTCCGTGGCTGACAAAAGCCGGTAAGTTTGAAAGAAATTTCTTGCGGAGGCCTACGCGGTCAAGCAGCAAAAAACCTGCCGTCGGAGTTTGTTTCAAGTGTTTGGCCGGAAAAGAAGACTGGCGCTATGAGGTTCCTTTTGAGGACCTTAGCCTTCACCCGAAATGGCTGGAAACAGTTGAAGTTGTACCTCCACACTATGCTGGTGAACCGTCCCCGCTGCTTCGTATCCCCCGAGAAGTCGACAACCCCAACGGAGAACGATTCTTCTGCTACGACCTGTTTCACAACTGGCACAGCGGAATCGGTAAGTATTTTTTGTCATCCGCAGTGGTGATATTGATAGATTTGGTTGAGGAGAAAACCATTGATGACCAGTTCGCCGCCTTGAGCTCCGACTTCCAACGCTTTTGCAAAATGAACAGGTACAGCCCCTACTTTCTCAGGCTCACCAAAGTGATGTTTGGTGTCCAGAACTCCATGAAGGACACCCCATCAGCTGGCTGGAGCAAGGGGGACTTCACTACTGTTCTCTCTCGTTGGCTGGAAAACTGGTGCCTCAGAAAGGTGCTTGACCAGGACCCTCTCTACAGCAAGGTGGCCGCTCAACGCATTGTATATTGAACATCTTTGTTTAGGTCTTACGATTTCTTACCCTCTGCAATGAATTCAGGCATTGCTTCCCCCCTCCGCACCACCCAGCACCACCCCGCTCGAGGCTGAAGCGCTGCGGTGCATTAATGCTGCGCTGCGTGGCCTGTACCACGCTGGAACCTGGGTACCGCAACCTGAGGCTATGAAAATTGCAGATCAGGGGCTGAAATTCTTGCGCCTTTACGCGGATCTCGCGCAGATCTGCCATGAGAAGAGACTTCGAAGATTCCCGCTGGTTCCAAAGCTTCACTTCCTCCATCACCAATTCATGGATGTATATCACTCCGCACAAAAAAACGAATGGACCTTGAATTGCCTGGTCTACGCAGTTCAAATGCAAGAGGATTACATAGGAAAACCCTCGCGATTGGCCCGAAGGGTCTCAGGGAGGACGGCCGGACATCGTGTGATCCAAAGAGTGTTCTTGGCAGTCCGGCATTGCCTACAGGCTGCGGCCAGTGACCTTTGAATGGTTGAAGTTAGTGTTGGCAAGCCAAGTTTGTTGGCAGTTGATGTGTATGGGTCACTGCACTGCGGCCTCCTAATTACATACGGATCTCGCATGCATGAAGCCGAAGGGGCAAAAGTCTTGCTCGTGGTCCACTGCATGATTAGAGCTTGATTCTGAAAATTGCAAACCTCAAAAAACCAGGTTTTTATACAAAAACCTGGTTTTTCACCTTTTTCACAGGAAACCTTTGTTTTTTATGGTTTTGGGGGCCCCTGGATTGTACTAGTATGTTTTACATTATTACTATTTTTATTACTATGTTTACTACTACTATTACTACTAGTATTCCTATCACTGTTGCTACTACTTTCAGCTTCAAAAAACAAGCCTTTCGGCTCTTGGCTCCGCGGCTCCGCGGCTCCGCTCATACTTCCAAGCGCAACCCAATGGACCACGAGTTGAGCAATGGACGACTTCGCAAGGCGCAGGTGTTCGACGTAGACGTATTACCCAGCCCCGGGATTTGCACCTGTCTTCCCAAAATGGTTTTCACGACTGGCCTTGTACAGTACACAACTCCCCCCCGCAACAAAACACTCCTCAAACAACACTCCAGAATTCGTTCAACTTCAACTGGCCTGCAACTTGAAAGTACCCCCCGGGCGCTGACTCCCCGAAACGCCAGGTCGCTGACTTTGATATCATCTTGCCCCGATTTCGTGGTTTGGGCTGGTTTGGACCCTAGGGGGCACCTTTGACCCATTTGGCGCAAGGAACTGCGGTTCAAACCCGCAAACCTACTGTATCCAAAAAGAACCCAAGGGCTAAGCGCCTGGGCACCAAAACCTGCGCCGTCCGCGCCGAGGAGCTCCAACTGGTCCGCGGTGCCGAAGGCCTTCTGCAGGTCCTTCTCCTTGGCGATCACTGCCTGCCCGAAACAAGCCGGCGGGCTGGGAACAAAAACGTTTGTGCCCTTTGACGCTCTAAGACGGGCACGCGGGTTTAGGAGCGTAGCCCAGGGTAGCCAGCTACTAAAATGGCCAAGAAGGTTTGGCTCGCTGCTGAGGCGCTGGGGTTAGAAAGTGAACTACGTATCACGCTAAGAGGTGCTACTAGGGTCATGAGCCTTGAAAACAAAGAGCTCAGTCAAGCAACCAGCGCGGGCAAATTGCAATGCTTCACCAAACTGACATGAGGGATGCCCAAGAGCAGAAGTCAAACTGGCTAAGCGCTAGTTTTAGCCCCCCGCCCACCCGCCAACCCACCCCTCCTCCCACCCACCTCGTTTCCCCAGCGAGCTCACTGATTAGATGGGGTCGAGATTCTATACGCACTTAGCGAGGTCTGAGACATAAACACCAAGCGGACGAGAGTTGCTAGCTCTCGTTTCCTGATCTGGCAGGCCCTCAGCCAAATCCCGAATCCTGGATGCGCGATCCGACTCGACGCCTTTGAGACGTTCGTGAAGATCGTCTCGGTTTGCAGAACTTCGTTCATGTCCTCAGCTGCCAGCTGCTCATCCCGCGTCTTTGGCGGCTTGGCCAATCCAGTCCAACGAAAACAAGTGAGAAACCGCTAAGGGCAAGCCTTGACCCAAGGGAAGGATAAAGGATTTGCTGAAAATTCCCGGAGATTGAGGGGCTTAATCTCTATTGGCCGAGGTGAAGCATTGCGATCGCCCTTTTCTTCTACAGCCGTTTCATTCCCATCATTCAGCAATGATTGCATTATAATATCGATAAACATGATAAATACTGCTACGCCCTCTCCCCGCAGGCGCTGTTTTGCCTTTCAGCAGACAAATGCTGCCTTTGCAGGTCTGAGCAAAGCGTCTAAGGAAGACAGGCTTGCACTCCATTATATACTCTATGCTGCGAGTGAGTCTATGAAATAAAAACACATCCTGTAAAAAAAATCTTGCAATTCCCATCCACAATTCTAGGAGAACGAGTACCTCAAGCAAATGCAAACATGCCATAGTCCACCCCACCCCGTCTCCACAGGAAAAGAATCAGAAACCGGAACGAAAGGGGAAGCCTGGAGACACGTTACACAAAAAGAAAACCGTGTGTCCTGGATTCAAGATTCACCTTTGCCCAGAACAAAATCCACAATCTTGACTCTAGAAAATAGGGTTGGGAGTTAGCTTGGGATTCAAACCTCCGATTTGAAAGCCCAATGCTACTCTATTTGTCGCTCCTCCAACCCTGAGAACAAATATGTACATCTTTCCGGAATCGTGCTGCAATGATGGAATCCTCATCCCCCAATTCTGAAGTAGCATTGCCCACGACTAAAACTTGACAAACACAACTGAACTTTACTGACATACGTCTTGTGTTTCATCGTGTCTAACACATGTTTTGCAAAGGTTGATGTCCGCTAAGCCCCATGAACTCCCAACCCATCCTATGACTTGATGGCAAGGAAGTTTGCTCCACAAGCCAAACCTGGCGACCCAAGACGTCAGTGCCAGAACTGCCGCGGTGTGCTCTTTCTGGGATAAAAACAAAATCCAGTGCAGAAATTGAGGTCAGTTCCTTGAGGCGAACCAAGGACGCCAACTTAAAGGGGCATTGTACGTCAGCAAAGTGGGGAATAACTCCATGGTTGTACACACTTACCACGGTTTTCTCCGTCTGCTGGGTGGGTTTTGTCTCCAGGCTTCCCAACCGCTTACTAAGTACCCGATCGCCGAGCCTTCTCAATGCCTTCGCGCCAGTTGAGGACCTTGTTCTTGTAACCTGACGCAACCATGGCTGGGCCCAGGAGTTTTTGCAAAAATGTCTAACTCTGAGGAATTAACCGCCGAATGTCCCATGGGATTAATTCCCTCCGCGAAAAGAATCTAATCAGACTGAGGCCTTCCAATGATGGAAGAGTTAATCACACATTCACGCTCAGCTGGACCTAGCTGTCATTCCACACTTCGCTTCAGTGGTGAGGTGAATGCTAAGTCACCTACCTGGAAGACGGTTCCAATAGTTTTGTAGAAGAGGTGGTAAACCGAAACCCGCGAAGTTGCAGCTTCATTTGCTCACGGCCAATTGCATTTGGAGCTGGGCCGCGTTGCAAAGCTTGCCTTCCAACTCAAAGGCGTTGTATATTCTCATCTTGCGGATAGTGCTTAGAACCTTCCTTCGTTGTACAGCATGGCACTGGTGGTTGCAAGGAAAACCCGGTCCAAACAAGTCCTGAAGCCTTGATCAAACCAGGACCTGCGTGTTTGAACTAGCGGCTGGTGTCTGGCATACGGCGGCATACGGCATATTCGAGTTCGGAATTGGTGATCAGCACAGAAGCAACAGACAGTCAAACACTTGAAACACTGCCAGTGGATTCGATTCAAGGTTCCAGTATTACCCAGCTCGTGCAAGCCAAGGCTTCCAGATCCTGCCATTCGAATTGCAGCGGTTACAACCCAGCAAAAGGAAGGAAGAGGAATAAGAGAAATGGAAGCGTTCTCCCACAAAAGGGAGGATAATAAGTATCTCATCACCTAGCCAGACCTAGCGGAGTTGGATGCCATGCACCTGGCTGCCCTTATCAGGTGAGTCATACATAATTCCTAAATAGGCGACTCTGTCTGAAGGGTTTTCATTCTCTCCGTCAATTGTCCAAACGCTGGGGAGTGGGGGTCCTGACGTCCTGACTTCCGGCACGGTCTGTTCCATTCAGATCTTAAGCAATGGCAACAATGAGACTGCCATCAAGCTCCTCATACAAAGGACAGCATGTGGTTGATCCATTTGTAGCTAAACGCCTGCCGCCCTCTCGCTGCTGTCGCTTGAGCTTGTGCTTCTCAACTTTGATCACGCCTGGCAGTCCTTTCACCATCACCTGGTGTCCGATTTGGGGGTTCCCCATGTAGGTTCCCATTCTACCCACTGGCGCCAAGTCACATGCAATCTCAAAGCGCATGCCGTGGCTCTTCATTCCTGGGACTCTCTCTCTTTCTTTTCTCTCTCTCTCTCTCTCTCTCTCTCCTTTTTAGCGAGTTGGGTGCCGAAAATGTCCGGGACCTGGAAAACTTGTTGATCCCTGCTTGAGTATTGTGGTAAGAGGGGTCTTGACTGGTTACCCTCTGCAACTGCCCCTTGAATATTGGGCATAAGAAGTCTCGACCCCCAGATTTGCTGGAAAGCTTGAACTTGATCTTTAGAAGTAGTCACTCTGCCTCGCTGGGATTTCGTTTCGGGTCTCGACTCCTCGGCGAGTTGCCTCCATTCGCATGGACTATGTTCTGATTTCCGTCTAAAGCTCCCCGGGTGAATCAATATGGCGTGCCGCTCGGTCATCCTGCGCCTTCGGCAGTTGGCGAGACAAACATCGGGCTACAGTCAATTCTCAAGCCTCGCGCCCTTTTCGGTCTACGATTGCCACGGGCTTGCTCAACTCAATAACTTCGACATGCCAAGGGATGTCAGGGGCAGGTTAAATGAAGATGCTTAGCGTTGACTGGCTGTGAGAAAAATGGTCTACTTTTTGGAATACCCCGGGGAACTTACCCACGCTTAAAGACATGGCTTTGCCGAAAGTAACGGCGGCTTGACAAAATGAGGGACCCAGAAAGGTGTTGACCCCCACAAAGTGACACCTGGGTCCCAAAAGGCATTGCGACCGGGTGCTGGTACGCCTGCAGGGAGAAGTCCGGCTCTGATTATTTGTGATCTCTGGAGACTTGAGATGAAGATTCCTTTCCGGGGAACCGCTCTGTTCAAGCAACACGACACGGAACCAACGAGATCAGAGGCAGGACGCACAGCAGTTGGCTTTTTGCTTGAACACTGCCCGTCAGGCTTATTGCATATCAACTGTTAAGAGCCAAACAAACAACTTGCTGAATCCTCTCCTCTACATCAGGATCACGGATTGTTTGCAACTCAGCTCTCAATCATGAGGTTACGATGTGTTCAACTATATAAGTGTTTTTGAGCTGCGGAGCCATCGACATGCAGCAATCTACTTCGCCGATCCTTCCATCATAGCTCAACCATCTCGCCTTTCCAACTCGCTTTGCAAGCACACCTCAAGGAATTTACTTGCTCGAGATCCACATACAAACGAGATGTTTACCTATCATGACTACTTCCCTCCACAAGCAACAAGAAAGAGCAACAATTACCTCCTCACGCCCCTCACGCGAATGCAAGGAGAGCCTGTGGAACCTTCCAAGCGTCGAACAATCGCCACGTTGGTCAGGCGCTTCTGACCCACCGGCTGCTTAAGCGCCATGGTCGCACGGCCGACACGCCGGACGCTGGGCGGCGCTTCGGATTAGTTGAGCGGTGCTTTTGGAAAGGTGCAAGCGGAGTCATGGCACCATTGGCACAAAGGGTTTTGGAGAGAAATAAAATCATGAAAAGCAGCTGAGAGGGGGATAGGCTTAGGTCTGAACTGGATGCTGCTCAAGGTTGAACAATCTGAGGCCGAGATGACTTTGAGTGGCTGCACTGGCTGACATGCTAAAAGCCGGTCGAATCCGACAGCCCATGACCGCATGCCGGCAAGCTCTTGATCCATTTCTGCGGCACAGGTTGCAACTCCGTACAAGCTTCGGCCCAGCCCCGTACACTTGTCAATGTGCAGTCGTATCAACCGACAAGAAAAGGAGCTCAGCAAAACAGCCCGCTCTAAGCAAAAGGCGAATGGTGACTCCAACGCGTAGCATGAAGTTCAAGAGTGCCCAAATTGCATGGACTCCCATCTGCACCGCTTTGAACCGCTGATTCAAGTTCAACTCGCATGTGTTTCCTTCTGAATCCATGACAACCCAGGGTTCCCAGGCAAACTGTCCGCGGCTCGCGCCTTTCCTGCCGCCAGCAAGAAGACCTTTCTCGGATGGGACATCTGAAGAAACCATACGCCGTCAAACCTGCACGGGCTGATGGCTTTCTGAATTTATCAAAAGCAGCTCGCCCCAAACCAGGTCATAAGGCTTTGCCTTTTTTGGCATCGGAAGTCCTTCCCCAGGAACCGGCTCAAAGGACACCATTCCCATTGGCGAAGAACCAACGGCTTCGAAGCCTGCCTGCTTCATGGTGTTTGTTCTAAATGTCGGACCGAAACAAAGGGAAGCACTGAAACAGTTCCAGGTGTTTTGCTCTATGTAGGCCATACTCCGATTTGGTTTCGGGTTTCTACCCCTTGGAGATTATGGTGGCTGAAATGTTGTCAGCACCAAACATAGCTTCTGAGATGTGCTGAAATCGCCGACATTAGGGATCAGCCCGAATGCTTGCTGTGGCTGCCTTTCCGAAGCTGCATGTGCCCAAAGGGGTTCCGAGGTTGCACTCTGTCGCGACGTTCTGCCCGGAAATTGACCCGAGCACTTGAAATGGCACAGCCAAGGAGCACTGGTGCATGTTTCAAGGTTTCAGTTCTGGATCCGACATAGTTGGTGGCACCTACAATGCTTCCTGTGACCATTCCTCTCGAACAAATCCCCAAATCTAGATTTGACCCACCCCACCCAAAATTCTGGCCTTTATCACGGACTTTTTTCGAGGAGTTGTTGGAATCCTCAGAACACTTCCCAGGAAAGGTCTTGTTGCAAGGGGTTCGTTTGCTGATTTTTTCGGACTGCGCCGACTGTCAATTCGAAAGCCACTCCGAAGCAACGGATGATCAGCATGGGTAGATGGGCCCAATTCTGCAGATTGCTGACCCAAAATGAGGGCTTCCCAGGTGGGAAATACAGGCATAAAATAAACATAACTAGCTTTGTCTGTGCTCTGCGTGGCCATGCTTCCTCCGCCCCCCATCCAAACTACATGCTGACTGATTCCTCGCGCCGCGGAAAATTGCACCCAGTCTGGCTGCTCAAGCCGCTCTTGCTGCCTCCTGGCTGACGGCCCTTTGGCCCCTCCAACGGAGCTCGCAAACTGAGCTCGAATACGCACTGACTGCAATCCTCACAAGCTGTAGTCAAATTGCACGCAATCGTTGCAGCGACCCAGAAGGGGGGCATAAGGAGAGTGAGCCTCCTTCAGTTGGCGCTAGAAAAACGCTCATGGCCTGACTTTGCTGCTGCAAGTGGCCAGTGCTCAAGAACCACATCTGCAAAAGCTTCGCTGTAGGCTCCTCAACCCGGGCCTGCTGGTCTCCCAGTGACACTCGCTGCCTGAGGGTACGAGGACGTACCCCGCAACTTGGTCAGGAGCGGGCTCCTTGTCTGTCCGCTGCGTGGCCATGCTTCGTCTGCCCGCATCAACGCTGCATGCTGACTGATTCAGCGAAAAACTGTTCTTGTCCAGGAATATCCTTGGCTGCTTCAGCTGCTCTTGCCCAAGCCGCTGTTGCCGCCTTCTGCTGCCGTTCTCAAGAATCACATCTGCAAAAGCTTCGCTGTAAGCTCCTCAACCCGGGCCTGCTGGTCTCCCAGTGACACTCTGCCCAAGGGCACGAGGACTTTCCCTGCAGCCTTGTCAGGAGCGGGCTCCTTGTCTGTGCGCTGTTCGGCCATGTTTCTTCTGCCCCCCATCAAAGCTGCATGCTGACTGATTCAGCGAAAAACTGTTCTTGTCCAGGAATATCCTTGGCTGCTTAAGCTGCTCTTGCCCAAGCCGCTGTTGCCGCCTTCTGCTGCCGTTCTCAAGAATCACATCTGCAAAAGCTTCGCTGTAAGCTCCTCAACCCGGGCCTGCTGGTCTCCCAGTGACACTCTGCCCAAGGGCACGAGGACTTTCCTCGCAGCTTTGTCAGGAGCGGGCTCCTTGTCTGTGCGCTGCGCGGCCATGTTTCTTCTGCCCCCCATCAAAGCTGCATGCTGACTAATTCAGCGAAAAACTGTTCTTGTCCAGGAATATCCTTGGCTGCTGAAGCTGCTCTTGCCCAAGCCGCTGTTGCCGCCTTCTGCTGCCTCTTGCTGATGGCGCTTTGGTCCGTGGTGGGTGCTCCCATGGTAGGCACTTCTGTTGTAGGGGCTTCAGTGGTGGGCGCTTCAGCGGTGCACAAGCTGTGGTCAAATTGCACGCAATCGTTGCAGCGACCCAGAAGGGGGGCATAAGGAGAGTGAGCCTCGTTCAGTTGGCGCTAGAAAAACACTCATGGCCCGACTTTGCTGCTGCAAGTGGCCAGTTCTCAAGAATCGCATCTGCAAAAGCTTCGTTGTAAGCTCCTCAAACCGGGCCTCCTGGTCTCCAAGTGACACTCTGCCCAAGTCCTTGTCCGCAGCGGCCATGCTTCCTCTGCCCCCCATCAAAGCTGCATGCTGACTGATTCTGCGAAAAACTGTTCTTGTCCAGGAATACCCTTGGCTGCATAAGCCGCTCTTGCCACCTTCTGCTGCCTCTTGCTGATGGCGCTTTGGCCCGTGGTGGGTGCTCCCCTGATGGGCGCTGCCGTGGTGGGCGCTTCAGTGGTAGTGGTGGGTGCTCCAGTGGTGGGTGCTCCAGTGGTGGGTGCTCCCGCGGTAGGCACTCCTCTTGCAAGCGCTCGCGGGGTGCACAAATGGATCGCAAACTGAGCTCGAATACGCACTGACTGCAATCCTCACAAGCTGTGGTCAAATTGCACGCAATCGTTGCAGCGACCCAGAAGGGGCGCATGAGGAGAGTGAGCCTCGTTCAGTTGGCGCTAGAAAAACGCTCATGGCCTGACTTTGCTGCTGCAAGTGGCCAGTGCTCAAGAACCACATCTGCAAAAGCTTCGCTGTAGGCTCCTCAACCCGGGCCTGCTGGTCTCCCAGTGACACTCGCTGCCTGAGGGTACGAGGACGTACCCCGCAACTTGGTCAGGAGCGGGCTCCTTGTCTGTCCGCTGCGTGGCCATGCTTCGTCTGCCCGCATCAACGCTGCATGCTGACTGATTCACGCGCACAGCGAAATGCATTTCACTTCTCTTGCATCTTGCCTGGCATTGCCTCTGTCAGTGTTGCTCTTTCAGATGGACATGTTGTGTTCTTTGAGGCGCATGCTCTTCTGGCAACACGCGCGGATGAAGAAGCCATATCCGGGGCCTGTACCGACACGCAAAACAATTGACCTCAGCCAACAAGTGCTCCACGCGCTTAGCTTGAATCCCATTCCAAACTGAAACTGTTCAAGCTTGGCAGGTTCACACCCAACGCCTCAAACAAACAAACCAACGGCCAGAGCACACAAAATGCAAGACACACCTTGTACGTCAAACACATCGAGCACGGCGAACACGACTAGCCCAGGAACTAAAAGTCGAGTTCCTGGATGTGAAAATGCTATGTGAAGTCCATCAAAAAACAATATGGGTCAGCATTTCTCTTTGAAGGAACGCCAAGTGCCAGTTGCATCCGAAGAAGCGAACTGGGGGAGGAACCAGCTTTTCCTGCTGTTCGGGCACCTTTTCACACCCCAAAAGGAAACTCACTTCAAATTGGCTTCATACCGGCTTTCATGTCAGGGAAAATGCTGGAAAGTTGGCGTGAATCCCTAAGTGATGTCCTCGGGTAAGTTCAGTTCAAACCTCCTGTCTATCGTTCAGTTCTCCTAGGCGCCCCGGCCGTAGACAGGGCCAAGCCCCCAATCGCCTGGCCGATGTGTGAACCCTCAAGTGCTCGGGTTCCTTTCACTTTCCCCTTCAACTCACCAGGCTCCCTATGCCCCACCCAGGATTAATAAACCTCTCACAAATTAATACAGGGGCCCAGCTTAGAGGGATCCTTCACCTTTGGGGGAATCCGTCTACTCGTCCGCCAACTTTATCATCCGGGAACATTCGCTGCTCTTTTCGAGATTGTTTGGAGAGTAAGAGCAAAGCACCAGTCACTGGTTCAACGGATACCAATGGTAGAACTTCCTCTACCATGTTCCCAGGTAGTGAACCTAGCAATAAACAGGAGACCTTTTTGGTGCCCAAAAAGGGAGGAAGGATGCAACCGAACAACCGAGATCTGCCAACATGCCCATTCAATCTCCCCCGTTCGCCTGCACCACTGCGCCCGCGTGCTCTGCAAGCTGCCAGGGCCTTTGCTGGAAGTAGGCCTCACGCGTCCAGGCTCGGGAACCCGTCCATGGCTCCAAATGCAAAATCCAGACGATCTTGATCTTGGCATCTTCTTGAATACCACTTGGCTTGTGGCCATACACAAGTTCGCCGCCAACCTCATTTACATTCGAACCAGCTGCCATGCAGTGGCACTGACGCAGCTGGACACCAAGCTTGAGGGCAGCAAGCATGCAGAATTGCCAAGCACCGGGCTTGGGGCAAGCAAATTGCGACTATTTCTGACGATCCTTCTGGAAGAAGCGTCACCCACAAGGCCCCACCTCGATGCTTTCTGGGTCATACTCCCACCTCGGTCCGTGGCGGCCCGGACAACTCGGGGGCAGGAAACAACAGCCTCCCTGGGATCCGCTTGTTTTTTGTTTTAACAAGAATGGTGACGGGGGGCCCCCGCGCACGGACCCGGCGGAGAAAGTCATGCTTGTTGCAGAAGGCTGCTTTGGGTGGGTGCGCGCACGGGCCTCCCCACACACAACATCGCCAGCAACCCCAGCATCTCCAATAACATCGCTGGCTGAGCTTGGTGTGCGGCGGTTTGGAACCGGGTGGCTGGAAAAGGAAACTCCCCGCCCCACCAAAACCCCAACCGTCCGAGAGTGCGGCCCTAGCTCCGCCAGCTCCGCCGCGCTTGTGCGGCTTGGGGCGTGCGGGGCGCCTGGCGGTTTAGTTTCGCGGTGTCGCTTCCAAAACACCAACGGGAAACCGAGACCCGTGGTGGGCTCCGTTTCCTATTTTCAGAACTCGTACCCAATAGGTTCGCTTTAAGCACCGGGACCCGGATGCATTTTGAGAAGCCATGCAACGGCCGCCCAGTTCACAGTTGCGGCCGAAGGCGGTGGGGAACCAACACGACCGCAGCCCCATTCGCGAAGTCCCAAGGTTTTTATGCGGCTCACCACCAGAACCGCTGTACTTCCGGTCCTGATTGTCCAAGAGAACTCTTGATATCAAGTACAAAACGCCAAGGGCCCGGGGTCAACAAAAAAGGAAAAGGCCAGAATGTCTCCGTCGATACACCCCATCCGGTGTATCTGTTTTCTTCGGGGGCAGTGTGGAAGGGAACCCATTGGAAAAACACGATTTTGGAGGGCCCCCATTGTAAGACACCAAAGGAAATGAAAGCACGCCCACTTCACCTGTGATCAGGCCCCTCCAAGGGGACTTTTAAGCGGCCCACCAAACAGGCATGCCTCAAAGAGAGATAGGCCCGTTCCGTTTACAGGGACACAAGCCAAAGAGGGGGCTCTTCAAGGGAGCGCCCATATTTCGATGACGTTTGTCCACTTTGGCACTATAATAAATACATGGGCACTTTCCGCCTTCGAGGGTCCAAAACTTGCTGCACCCTTCAAAGGGCGAACCTCTGCGTGTCCTTTGTGTTGTATTGAAGTGAACACAAAGGGAAGCCACACGGCGCAAGGGCATGGGTTCCAAACCCAAAACGGTGTGGCCTGGGCCGGCAAAGGCCAGGTTGGCGGCCAGCACGGCGCAAGCGCCTCTGGCTTTGGAGGCAGGGGGGGGTCACCTGAAAATGAAGGGTTCCGATCCTCGCAATCTGGAAAGGGGCGGAGGGATCCTGCAAAGCAACCGAAGGGGGGATTCTCCCAATCACCCAGAAATCAAGCAGGGAATCTTCTAAATCTCCTGCATTTTGTGAAATTGAATCTCTGCCTTGACATGAAAGTTAAACACAAAACATCTAAATCACCTGATTCGTAAAGCTGGCACGAGCCAGCTGCACTTGCGGCTCACCGAGCAGAAGAGGGTGGGATCCGATGGACAAGTTAAGTTGGGATCCCTCACCTAACCTTGTGTTCGCTCATCTCATGTAAAAGGGAGGAATTATCAAGCACAAGAATTTGGTGGGTCCAACTATACTGTCCAACTTCTTTTGGATAGCTAACCCTAGAAAAGCTCCACGGTTGAGGCGCCGCTTGAAAGAAGCCATGGATTCCGCCTTTCCTGGACTTGCCTGCAAATCCCTTGCAGAGAAGCTGATTGGAAGTCAGATCCGGTTCCAAGGACCCCGAGAGTGAGCTTCGCATATAAGCAGTTCAATGGCCATGGAGCTTCCAAGTGTGACACGTGATCGCGCGACATGGGAAGGGGCCCACGAAGGCTGAGGGGAAAAGCATTTTGCAGTCAGATCATGCTCTCTCTGCCCGGTGGAGACCCCGCATACAGCCTGAGCGGGCCAGAATATCATTATATGAAAATTATATGCCACTCTCTTGGCCATTGTTACAACCGCTTCCTCCGAAATGTCTCAGCCGCCTCCGAACCCGCGTCTCCAGCGGCGCATGGCTCGGGAGGATGTAGTTGTTGTTCCGGTGCAATCCATTGTAGGAAAAACATGGGCCCGGACACAATAAAAACTTCAAGGAGGTGTTTTTTTTTTTCCGGGGTCAACTGGGTCAACATTAAAAACCAACTCCTTTCAGCGGCTAAGCGGCTTCTGGGAGGAAACCGATGAGTGTTTTCACGGGAAATGCGCGGGCACTGGCGCCCAAGCGCCTGCACGAACAAGTTCTCATCCATCCTAAGGCTTTCTCGCCACAGTTAAACGGCAAGCAACAAAAGTCCGAGCTCATTGCTTACCATAAACGAGTCCAACTTGGGGATTGAGGGAAAGGTATGTGAACCGGTGCAGAACAGTTGCCTCTTGAGGGGCCAGAGTTGAGCACGTGGCAAATCAAGGGGCTTGGGCGCGAGGTCGTCAATTCGGGGGGATGCCGTTTTTAAACGTTGTTTCAGAGGAAACCAAAGGGAAACCATCAGTTTGGGGGGTCGCAAATTTAGGAGACCCCAATTACAGAATCACCCATACTCAGAACCCGGCCGGCCGTGCGCGCAAAAGGGCCAAACCTTTGAGGCCGCAAATGCAATGTTCGTGGAACAAAAGGATCCCCGGATGAATCTGGGGAGGGCATTTCCTTGGAGAAAAAGGAGCCCCACAAGGCCTTTAGCTTTGAGACATGATGCTTTTCAGAAGCATCTCCAGAAGTGAATCTCCACTTCAGTGTATATACTTTGAGTATTTTGGAGTGGCGAATATGTTCATGGTACCTCCCCGAAAAAGCATCGCGGTGCACATCACGAGCTGCGGGGCTTCGCAACACTGGGTTTGACCACCCCGAGAAATGATGCCAGGGTTCCAAAAGGGCGCCAATTGTTTAATCAACCCCTTCTTGGGATTCAGCAACTGCGTGTGTATGTGTGTGTGTGTGTGCTCTTGTTCCATCGGCATGTTGCTGGCATGTGCTTGCCTTTGTTGCAGCACTAGTCTGGGAACATTCATACCCAGTGTCTATCAGGGCAAGCCAACCCGTGCCAACAACTGCGTTTCCGCTGCCTTTTTGGCGCAAAACATGGGCGCGATGCCGCTATCGGCAAGTCAAGAGAGCAAGTCCAGCCTTCTGTGCTCCCTTCTTACCACCATTTCAGCCAACGCCCTCCCGCTATCCACCATTTTGGCAGTTTTGGCATAGGTGCTAAATAGAGAATCTGAAGCAACACAACAAAAAAAAAATCGTGCCTTGGCGGTTGATTTCGGGGAGTTAACACTAGGTCGTCCAGTCTTGTGAGGTTAGAATAGATTGGTACCGTTCCTTTTTGCTGTAGTCTATTGTAGGGGAACCCTCCCCCCAAAAAGGGCTGGGGGACCTAGAACATCTACTTCATCCAAAACGTGACGACAGGTTCCACGATTGGGCCTCTGGAGTCGTCGGAGTTCATGCATCCGCTGCATGTATGTTTCTCACTTCTCGCACATGCACGGACTCTTTGGTGAGTATGGGTTATATAAAGGGCCTAAATAATAATTTGAAGGGAGGGTTGGAGTACTTAAAAGCCACATTTAGTCATGATATGTCATGATCATACGCGTAAACCTGTATACTGTGTTGGTTGCAATCTAAGCTATTCTGCCGCTTGTATTGTTTTGGCGGGTTTGCTCCGTTTCGATCATTTTTTTCAGACCAAAAGCCACACTCACCAGTGCATGACTCATTTCGTGCTTGGCTGCCTATGAAGCGGTCTTGGGGATTGTCTCACTCTCCTACAATGCGAAGTAAACCTACTTATGAAACCGCCAACAGGGTGGTTTTCCCCACAAATACCACATGGGTGTGGGTCAAAAATAGGTCCCCAAAATGGCTTGCCCTGGCAAATGGAAACAAAGACTGAAACCAGCGTTCCTTTGGTGGTGGTTGGTTTTTTGACCCAGGCCCAAACCTCCCGCCACGCCACATGGCCCGCCCGCCCTCCCGCGCCCTCCCGAGGATGGCACAGTGGGACCAGGAGGCCCGCAGGAGGGACGGCTCCTCCGCCAAGGAGGTGGCCTCAGTCACCTGAAGCCACGTGCTAAAAAAAATAAAATATTTCCAGTAGTGATAGATTCCCTTTAAAACGAACAGGGGAAAATAAAACATATTCTTAAGCAAACGGAAGTTCCAGTGCTGTGGATGGAGAAAAAATCCACGTCGCACCACTTTGAACCCATGGAAAACCGGTGTTTGTTGGTATTTGCCGGGGAATCATCATTCCAGGGTTCCGGTGGTGCAGATTAGTAGGTCTTACAAAAGCGTTTCCCATACCCCTTTAAACACAGCCCCAAACAGAAGCTCGCTTTGTAGTGTTCAAAAGGTGATATCTGAGGCACCCAAAGGAGATATATAGGAAACCATGAGAATGGATGGATACAACATGATGTCAAACCAAGGGCTGGGTCAGCATGGTGCTACAGTGTCATCATGACTTCTGTCGGCTAGAGTAGACCTCGACTTTTGGGGCGGGGTTGCCTCAACTACGTTCAAGTGACCTTGAACAGAAATAGTTGACCTGCCTTGTGTGGCATATAAGAGACCTAAATGAGACGAGCGTTGCAATCTCTTGATTCTTGTTCGAGTCAGAGTCTGGAAGCCACCTGTCTGACGACAATAACAAAAGGCGACGATGGCCATCGTTGATCTGATCACCTTATGTTGGGGCTGCGCCATTCGTTGAGAGCCGCTGGTTCTGGTTCTAGCCTGGGTCGGCAATGTTTGACTGATGTCGACATCAAGGGGACTTGCACTTATGTGGCCTCTGAGCACTACAATGTTCATGCCCTTCCAAAGTGGATTGCAACGTAACGATGTGGAAACCTTGGACACCTTGCTGGAGTTGTTTCTTGCCTCCCAGGGATTCACACAACTGTCCTTCTGAAGGCCTCTTCCAATTCGCTGAGCCCAAGGCCATCTCTCGCAAAGCCAGACCTGGATGCCGAGAGATGGGCGTGCAACCAATTGGACCAATTTGAGCAAAAAAACTCAGGCGCATCCGCCCATTTCAGGGCGTAAATATTGAAAGTCTGTTCTGGTGTAGCCCAAGAACCAAAAAGATGATTGTCGCTATCGTCGTGGTTGCTCGCTGCCTTTCAGGATGCACAATCTGTGAATCGCGTGCCGAGGACCGCCATGACCATCGCCCGTGGCTTTCGCAGGACAGGCGTGAGTCAAACTTGCTCCATCTAGTGGCAAGCCAGGCCACACAAATCGAGGACAGCAACGCCCCCAGCACCATTCGTCGTAAGAAACAAACAAAGCCCCAAAACAGCCTCACTAAAACCCAACGCTGTGAATCCTTGTGGCTCCCAATGAAGTAATCTCCAGATGGGAAAATTCAACATGCTATTTCTCGTTGGTTTCAGTAGAAAACCGTCGAAAGGGGTTTCCAGGCCCCTTTCTGGACCCTGGTTCTGCTTCCGCCTTTTGAAAGGCATACCTAAAAGGGACTCGAATTGTGTCAACAATAACTCCCCCCACAAAAATAAATAAATAAAAAAAATAAAAAATAACAACACAAAAAAACCAAAAAACATATAACAAAAACAAAAAACTAAGTTGTCAATCCAAATCACGCCAAGCCTGCGTGGAGCGCCAAATCCACCGCCGCTGGAAGGCTCAAGGCCTGCGAAGGGGGCGAAGGTGTCCGGGAGAGGGTGGCGCTTTTTGGTTTGGTTGGTTCCGGGATAACAAGAGGAAACCAGCCATATTCGGAGTTTACTAGATAAACCTGGTTTTTCAAAGGCGCGTTCAAAGCGGTCAGAATGGCGACGCGCCCCCAGGGCATTCGGACTGTTGGGCTCGCCCCTGGGATTGTTTCAAGTTGAGAGATCGTTCCCCAATGTTTCTGCCAAATGGACCATACAAAAACTGCTGGACATTTTGACGAACATCAAACGGCACCGTGCGCCAAATCTTTGGCAGGCTGGGGGTGCAAACATAGAAACACCCCCAATCACTGATCACCAGCGCCCCGTGGTTCGGGGGGACCCCAAGACCGGGTGAGTGTTCCTTTTCGCCTCCCTGCAAACCCAGGCGAACATGGTTACCCCCTAAACAAGAATTGCTTTGCTTCGAGCATGTTCCCATTATCCAAAGTGATTTCCTACTTAAGTGATGACTTAAAGGAAAACGGCCCCAGTGACCCCCCGAAAAAACCGAAAAAACGACCCCAGTTTCTGACGGGACCGAATCCACGCAAACCCGCGCATTCGGCCTCCTCCAGGCAGTCCATGCGCGTGAGGACGCCTCGGGCTTATGATCGAGGGGCGGGTCAAACATAGGACTCATGGACTCCGAGCCTCTGGACATGGCAGTTTACAAGGGGGGGCCAATTTGGGTGTGGCTCAACATTAAGGAGCTAGGGTTACGCGGGTTGTTGTCTTTGGTTCCATTTACCAAGGTGGCCAATTTGGTATCGCTTTTTTGAGCCACTGCCATGTTGAGCAACCTCGGTCACCCTCCCTTTCACTGAGGAAGTTGATCCAGGTTCCCACGAGATTTCTTCTGATTGGTAGTGACGGTTCAGCACCAAACCCTCAAACACGCCCCAAAGAAGGTGGCCGAATAGACTTGTGCCCGTACAGCAGGGTGGAAGCGCAAATTTGGAAAGCCTGAATCAAGACATGAGCGTTCCCAACGACACGGCCAGCCATCCTGTTTAAGACAAGCCGCTCCTCGAGGTCACCAGTTTGCCTGATTTGGTTTGGGTGTTTGTCCACGCCAACCAGCTTCATTTTTATCGACTGTGGCTGCTTCAAGTCGTCTGCCAACCATTGAATCGATGTCTTCCACAATACTCTCGGCAGTGAGGCTCTGCAGTAGGTAACTTAGATCAAGATCGTGTTGTTGGGGGGTTTCTGCCATAGCTTGCAACAGTAGACTGGACCTTCTGCCTCTTCTCTTGCATGAATGCCATTTCTTCTTTGTGCTTTCTTTTCCGACGATATGCAGAAGGCTTCTCCTGCAAGTCACTTTGCGTTTCTTCTGTGAGTCGTATAAAAAGGTCAGCCTGCTCTGGGGAACCCTTTTTTCTCACCCTCCAAACCTTTTTTTCAACCCTTCCCTGTTTTTTTCAACCCTTCACCCTTTCTATTTAACCCCCCCCCCCCCCCCCCGTTTTTTTAAACCCTCCCCCCTTCTTTTTTACCCCCCTTTCTTTCTGACCCTCCACCTCTTTCTGTTAACCCTCCATTTCTTTTTTGCCAACCCTGTGGCTGAAGTTTGCGGCAATTGCACCAAGCGACGGTTTAGGGTTGGGTTTGTTTTGGAGTGGTTTTGGATTTAGGGTTGGTTTAGGGTGGGTTCGGGCGGGGGGGGTAGGTGGGTTTAGGGTTGGTTTCGGATGGGAAGGGTGGATTTACGGTTGTGTTTAGGGTTGGTTTTGTGTTGGTTTAGGTTGGGCAACCTCGCATTTAAGGCTAGTTTAGGGTGGGATTCGGGTTTGTGTAGGAAGGGTTTAGAGGCGTGGTAGGGCTTGCCGAGGGTGGGCTTAGGTTGGATTGGGATGGGAAGGGCAAGTTTGTGGTCGGTTCAAGTTTAAGGTTGGTTTCGAGTATATGGTGGGTTTAAAGTTGGATGAGAGTGGGTTTGGGCTTGGGGAATGGGTCTACAGTGGGTTTATGATTGGTTTAGAGTTGGTTTAGGATGGATTTAGGGTTGATTAAGGGTGGGTGTGGAATGGGTTTAGGGTGAGGTCCCGCTTGGGATTCATGTTGGATTTACCTGGTGTTAGTTTAGGGTGGGGTTCGGGCGCGTGTCGAAAGGCTTCAAGGTGGATTTAAGGTGGATTTAAGGTGGATTTAGTGTTGGCTTAGAATCTGTTTGAGGTGGGTTTGGGGTCGGCTTTGGTGTAGAGTTGGATTAGGTTGATTTAGAGCAGGATTTCAGTGGGTAGGGTTGGCTCAGGGTTGGTGTAGGGTTGGCTCAGGGCGGGTTTGCGGTTTGTCTATGCTCGGGGAGGCTTGGGGTCGCTCAAGGGTGGCTTAGGGTAAATTTGGGGTGGCTTGATTTCAGGTGGGCTTAGGGTGTTTAAGGGTGTGTTGTTCGATTGTTTTGGGTTGGATGTAGGTTGGTTCAGGGTTGGTCTGGGATGGTTTAGGGTGGGGTTTGGGGTTGGTTTAGGCTTGGATGTGGATTGGTTTTGCGGCTGGCCTAGGGTTGGCTTCACTGGATTTAGGGTTGGGTCAAGCTCAGCTTAGAGTCTCAGGGTGCGCTTAGAGTTGGATCAGGGTGGGTTCATGGTTGGTACAGGGTGGGCTTATGGTTGGTTTAAGGTTGCTTTGGAGTGGCTCAGGGTTGGCGGGCTGGCCTTGGTTGGTTTTGAGTTTAGTGTGGTTTTAGCGTTGTTAGGGTGGGGATTTAGGGTTGCTTTTGGGTGAGTTTAGGGTGGGGGCAAGGTTGGTTTAGGGTTGGTTTTCGCTGGGCTTGAGTTTAAGGTTGGTTTTCGGGGTGGTACTTGATTGGTTAAAGCTGGGTTTAGAGTGGGTTTAGGATTGGGTTAGGATTGGCTTAGGGTCGTTTTCGGGTTGAGGGTTGGTTTTGGGTCGGTGGGTCTGTTCAGGGTTGGTTTAGGTTGGGCTTAGGGTTGCATCAAGGCTACTGTAGATTAGGGTGGGATTGGGGTTTAGGCGGGGTTAGGGTGGGTTTATTGTTGGCATAGGCGAAGCTTAAGGTGTGGGGTGGGATTACGGTTGAATCAAGGTTCGGGTGGGTTGGCACGCGGCCGGCCACCACTATTCGCAGATGTTTCACGGACGCTTGCGAACGCATGCGAAGGCTTGCGGACGCTTGCGGACGCTTAGGAACCCATGCGGACGCTTGCGGACACTTGCGAACGCTTGCGAACGCTTGCGGACACTTGCAGACGTTTGCAGAACACGTGCTGACCCCCAGACCCCTTTCCAAAACGGGAACGCTTCTGCCATGCATGCGGGAAAATGAAGTGGTATGTGTCCCTTTAAACCACCAGGAAGCATCAAACATTGCCAACTCGGCAAATGAAAGTAAACTCCGGGCTATTTATTCCACCCCTGTTTGCAACATTTGCCTGTGGGGGAGGCGGCAGGAGTGGGCAAGATTGGAAAGGTATATAGAGGGAAAGGTAGGGGAGGGACCCCCAAAAAAAAGGTTTTTCCTTGTGGCTTCCCTTTGAAACCACCCCAAAACGGGTACCGAGCCTGCACCCCAAACGGAAGAAATTGAAATGCAGTGGGGGGCCTTCTTCGCGCCGCCTTGCCGGCTGGAGCCTCAAATAAACCACGACTCACAAGGTGCAACCCACACGACTCGGAAGAATAGGCCTTGCCCAAGCCGTGTGCTTGTTCAAACACGGAAAGATGCCAAACAAAAAACGGGAATGGACAAGGCCCCCCAGAATGCTTACATGAGCATCCTCGATGGGGCAAACAAACAGGCACTCAGTCCATCAGCGCTCTGCGAAGCACGAAGCTATGCGCCGGAGCGAAACTGCCTTGCGCCCACGAAAACTTCATTCACAAAGGGCTGTCTTTCCAAAACCTGTGGGTTTGCATGTCAGACCTAGAACACACATCTGGGTCCTTATCCTCGGGCCCCTGCAGCCTACAGCTACCCCATATCACCAGCCTTTCACGTGTTGAAACAGGTTCTGTCGCCGGGGGGAGTGTAATGCGGGGGGGCCTGAAAGATTGAACATCGTCCCATCCTCCTGTGGATTCCTCTGAAATCAAACAGTGTGGGCTGTTTAGCACTCGAATATTCGCCATAGTTTGCTCACCCGGACCTGGGTCTCTGACCGCAGCAGTCGAAGCAGTGCGCCAACTTCTGGGTGAGGCCCTTTGCGCATTCGGCGGAATTCGGCCGAAAGTCCGCATCACCCCGCTGAAGGGGAACTCAATCAGCATTGGCCGAAATTTCCCAAAGGTGATCAGCTTTCTGCGGAGTGGCTTTCCATGTTCGTACTTGGATGTTCGGCCCAGCCGTTTGGAGGGATCCCTCAAAACGAAACCAACTCATACGTCTGACCAGCGCGGTGAAGGCAAACTCTGCCAGAGCGGCGAGAACTGGGCCCGGGCTGGTAAGTGGCGACTGACAGCTATACGAAATGACTAAGCCAAGAGGGGATCAATCTGCCACAACGCGAGGCATACGGGGAGTTTGAGTTTGAGCAGGCCCAGAACCTCAAACCCTGTTCCCCCCTTCCCCAATCGGACCAAGGACCAAGGGTGTTGAGAGGAATATGGTCCGGTCGAACCTCCAGTCCTAGGCGAGGGACGATGCTCTCATTCCCACTGCAACGCCGACTCGGTGTCCCTCCGCGCCCTTGACCCCGTGGTCAAGACTGATGAAAAAGAAACAGGCAGTGCGAACATCCTAATTTCGGCCTGGTTGAATATGGGTGTGCCTTTGTTGAGGCTAACGTGTTTGGGCAGCTATGGAAAACCAATGCCATTTTGGGGGTCCCCCCCCAAGAATACAAAACCAACCCATATCCGGATCCATCGTCGGGCTCCACACAGGGCTCCTTTCAAACACCCGGTAAAGCTCACTTTGAAATTGCCCAGGTGCTAGAAAGCGCAAAAAACACGGCATGCCCGTACGTGGATAAAGCTTCTCGCTTGAAGCCTGACTGCTGGGCCGCCGGGCTGTCAAGAACCAGATAGCTAGCCGGTCTTGGAGCTCGTCACTGCTCTCCTCACTCACTCCGCTGACTGGCCCAAAAAATTGGGCTCCTTTTGGAGTGCCGACAGAAAGCTGAAAAAACCCAATCTTGAGGGTACCCCATGCTTGAAAACAGACTTTTTTGTAAAAACCAAAATGCTGGAATTCGAACTTATTATCGGTTACATTCGACTTTGGGTGCTCAAGGTCCCTCTTTCTCATCAGAACCCATGATCTTCTATGTGAGCTGGAAATAAGGAGCCACTCTGAGGGAGCCATCGTTTTTGAAGCCTGAGACGGGAAATTTCAGAGTGACCTCGGTGATAAGGCAGAAAGCACTTTTCGGGCTCGACTCCAGGTCGTGGGAAACCCTGAAAATGGAATCCACTACTCTTTGTCTCAAGCCAACCCCTTCCCCGTCAAACCTTCTGCGGTTCCAGGGTTCAGGCCGAGACGTGCAGGGACTTGAAGTCAGCAGTGGTCCAGGAGGGCAACCGGATGAAGCCTGGGCTTGCACACATCTTTCATGATAGATTTCAAGCGCTAAAATTTCGGTAACGTGAACGAGACATGCTGAGATTGGCGACCAGACGGCTTCGCTCGAAAACCACCCAAAAAGGTGAGAGTCAAAACTCACTCCTCAACCCTCAAAACCTAATCCCTGCACCACCCCACCAAACCCCCAACAACCCTCCGCCCCACACCCACCTTCCTCAATCAACCCCACAGCTCACATCTTAACCCTTTCAACCTTTTTCCCGCACACCAACCCCAGCAACCCAATGCCCAAACGGCATGGCTCCTGGCCGGATGCGTAACCCCCATCTCTCGCCTTGCTGCACCAGGTCCAGCGCTTTCAGCTTGCAGGAATCCCCCACCTCGCTGCGGTTTTCGCGGCCTTCGCGGCCGCCGACACCAGCTGGGTGCAAACTGAAGGGACGCGCGTGTGTTTTTTCGGGGCGCTAGGCCCGAAAACCGAAAACATGGAGCAAGGTGAACAGGCATAGTGGCATGGAAGATCATTGCCCATAGTGACTGGAGGGGGGGCTGTGCAACTGCCAGCCTGACGCACTGGTGACTGAGGGATCAACGGCCACTCTTCACAGCATTTCTGTCATGCGGAATAGCGCGACTCTCAGCAGCCGACCGCTTCAACAATGTCCTCTAGCGGCATCGAAGCGATCGCGTGTCCGTACTTCCGAAACCGAAACGGAACCCAAGAAGAGGGTCCCCCAAAGAGCAAATGTTTGAAACTTGTAGAAGTAGTGGTTTGGAGGTTCATATTAGCCAACAGGAAAGTACCTACCTTAAACTCAATATTGAAACTCAAAACATTTGCAAAGGTAGCTCTTTGTCGAGGACCCCATTTTGGGGGGTCCATGTAAATGTGGGCAGTTGTGTTCACCCAAACGATCTGTGTCTGCCAGCTACATTCCCAAGCCAAACATGGTGCACGAAACCCCAACCAAAGCGATCCTATTCCACTGGAAAGGGCTTGTGCATGAAACTGTTTTAGGCTTGCGGCTTGCGCACCACTTTCTCCAAAGGCGAAACCTCCAACCAGATTCCAGGATGTCCCAGAAAACGTCCCAAACATGAGTGGCCCATGGTCGGGGCGATTTTAGGGGCTCCCACAGTGTGGGATCCAACCTAGTTCCGGGATTGCGGCAGCAATCCCAGGAGCCCTGATGAGCTGAACACCCCGAGGTTCCAATGTCATTAGGTCGCAGAGCTCCTGGACATGTGCAGCATCTGTCCTGCCCAGGGCCTTCCACTACTGTGGGCTTTGATGGTTTTTAAGGAAGTCATTGCCAGTTGGGAGGGTGTTGCCCTTCTTTCTGAGACCCCAAATCTTATTTCGCAAGCGCATCAAAGGAAATCGGATCAGAGAACTGGCGGGAGGCCGGGGGTTGATCAGTGAACGGACTGATCCGAAAGGGGTCAACGACCACGGTCCTTCTTCAGAGAGGCGCGCGCCTCCGCAAAGGAGTCCTGGCTGACGAGCAGCAAGCGAGTGCTCGAAACTTGGCAGCCCTGGCTGCGTCTTCGGACAACCAAAGGGAAAACAGACGAAGGGCACAGGGGTCTAACTTCAAGACACGCCTTTTTGAGTGGGCTTCAAACAATCAACTGGAGGGCTTCAACAAATAGGAGCGACTTTCAGAAGATCAGATCATGTTGCATCGCCTTCAAAATGTAGAAGAACTCTTGGCCCTGAGCTACTAGGCCTCTTTGGTGTGTGCAAACACCCACTTTTGAGGTTCTGGTTGCAAGGGGCGGCTCGCTGCGGCTCATTTGTTACAACCTCGGGTGTTCTTGTGTGACGTGTTGTTCTTTGTTTTCTTCTTGGTTTGTATGTTTGGGGGTTTCCTTCTTTGTTTCAGACTTTCTTCCTTGCTTCCTGCTCCCTCCCTTCCTCCCTCCCTTCCTCCCTCCCTTCCTCCCTCCCTTCCTCCCTCCCTTCCTCCCTCCCTCCCTCCCTCCCTTCCTCCATCCCTTCCTCCCTCCTCCCTCCTCCCTCCCTTCCTTGCTGATCCAAAGCCTCAAAGCGCCCGTTTTTTTGGATTTCTATGCAGCAACCTGCAAGTTTGCCATACCTGTCCCTTCCCCTGCTAATGCAAAGTACCCCCAATACTTGCAGTCGTTTCCCAAAATGTCCAATGTCTCGGATTCTTAACTTGAAATATGCCAATTCTAAACCAATACTAAACTAGCGATTCTCACCCCCAAACCGCTAATCTTGCCGCTTACGGGGTTCTTTAGAAGCAATACTAAACCACTAAACCAATACAGTACCAAAGCAACACGGAACCAATACTCAACTTAAACAGATCAGTAAAAATATCACTGATGTCTGCCGTTTAAATTCCGTACTCGGACATTGTCGTTTCGAATGACTTTTGGCACCGGAAACGAGGGACCTCATTTGGGCAAGCGCCCACGAGGACCGAAGAGACCCAAAGAGGACCGAGACTGCGAGACTGAGAGCGAAGGACTGATCGGGAACTCGGCCCCCCAATTATATTACTCCCCCCCTGCGAATTGCTGGTATTCCGGCCGGGGAAGGGGGGGGAGCGTAATTTTTTGGGGGGACCGGATTCCAGAAACAAGTTTGGAAGTATGCGTTCTTGTTCTCAAAGGCCTTCCAAACCTCGCTGACTTGCACGCTCCGCTTGAGACAGGAGCACGTCAAGATCTTGCCGAACTTCTCGCGGGCTTGGCTTTGCTGTCATGACTGCTGATGGTCCACCGATCATCGCGTTGCTTTCCAGAGGCTGCATGGAACGGTTCGTGCCGTTCTGTTTCCTGAAGGTATGTGGCATTCATGCCCCCAGAGTGCTTCAAAGCAAGTCGAACATAGTATGAAGGTAGCGCAAGCAGGCCTGACAAACATCTTGCTCTCGATCTGCAAACACATCCACAGGCCCCTTGGCTGCCCTACACATGTCTTCTGATGGCGATGGACTGCAGCTCATGATCACCTCGAGAGCCTCAGGTATCAAGTCCTGGAGGCCTCTCTACAGAAAGTGACAGACCGAGCTTCCCACATCTGGCTTAATCATAGCAACTCAGTAGCTTCAAAGCAGACATGGGCCCGAAAGTGGAACCAACAAACGGGAGAACATGGGTCGCAAAACCCTTTGGCCCCGATGTTTGACCTAACGGGCATGCCTCAAAAAAGGGAACTCCAACTGTTTGGTAGCCTCAAGGAGAACTCAAACTAAAACTGGCTTCATGAATTTGTCATTCTCAAAGTCAGTCACATGGTGCGACTTTCCCCAAAAAGTGAAACGGGCTGAGGTCAAAACCTCAGCAAAATAATATGTTCCAAAGTTCCCCAATCCCACCAGTCACCTCCATTCGCTCCGCCGTTGTAGGCATCTCCAACTCGAAGCTGCCGGCCTCCGCGGCCGGGTTCAAAGGGACCCCGTCCCTCTTTCCACGATTTTCTTCGGGGGGGCGTAACGCGAATCAAATCTTCAGGTCAATTAAAAAAAAAAAAAAAACTATCATGGGTGTTGCAGATTTCCGGGAGCGTCACGCTTTTAGAATTTCCCCAGAGCTATGGCTGTCGATTTTCCTTCCGGGTTCATGTCCGGACAAAATCAACGAACCAGACCCAGAAGTGGACAGGGTTGCGGGTTTAGACAAAGCTCTCTTTGGAGTCAGAATGAAACACACGCAAAGTATCGTGAGAGTATGGGTTGAAAACTTCCCCTCAAATCTGAACCAGGTAGCTTTTGTATGGGTGGAGTCTATCTGGCTTGCTTGGAGGTTCATGTTCAAACACGTTGAAAGGTCACAGCCAAAAAGCAGCCAGGGAGCCAGCAAAACTGACTGATATTGGCAAAGGCCTCGAATAACCAAATCCTAAGCAACATATTTTGCTGAAACATCCGCCAAGCGAACTTTCCAGGCGGCTTGGCACGCGCAAGCCGAACAATGTCAAGCATATATCAATTCAATACCAGCAGAGACCCCGCTGCAAAATATCACAACCATGGTTCTTTCTCAATCTCAATCAGAGACTCCGTGTTCCGAGACCGTTCCAAAGCCGTCGTCCGTCAGGCGTCGCGACCAAGGTAGCGTTCAGCCATCCGGAGACGCTACAATCCGCAGTGGGTTGATCTTTCTCGCGATGTCTAGTCCTCTGCCACACGCCCACGCATGTTTTCTCGCATGCGTTCATTAGTTGTTCATCTTATTTGTGCGCACAACTACATTCAATTGGTGTCCGGAACAAGGAAGTGTCTTCTAAACTTCCTTTGCCTAAGCTACAAAGTAGTACTAAACCAAAACGAAATCCAATAGTAAACAGAGCCTAACAGGGTTAAAGACTACTGAGCACTGAGTAGGCCAGCTTCGGGACAAACTCCTTTCCGGGCTATTCAAAATGGCGTCGGCCAATCCAAATCCATAATCCCCATTGGAAACCCACTGCAAGGTTTGGGATTGAGGATTCCCCCTGAACAGCCCAGCTTTTAGGGGGCGTTCTTTGTAGTTCTCCGCATTCCTTGGAAGAGTGGGAGCACGTCGTTCACTTGCTGGCAGCAAAACGGCCCATCCATTTCCTCTGCAAAACCATCCCTGAGAAACCGCCAGGATCCGCCGCGCTCGGCTTCCCGGCCCATTGCAGCAATAAGTCCTGGGCGCCTTGGCACGGCTCAAAGCGCCAAGAGCCTCAACCTAATGGTGCAAAACTCGTGGTTCGGTTTCACCATGCGGTTGGTGTTCTCATTTTTGCGGTGGTTGCGGCACCCCCTAAAGCCAAACGAAAAGAAACGGTTTAACGCCAAGCTGAGCGTTGAACATGTCGGCTGGTCCCTGATATTCCACACTTCGCAGGTCGCTCACAGGGCAACCTGGGGTTATCTCTCGGAGTCGGAATCGGAACGCCTGGAATGCTCAGTGCCCTTCGACTTCTGTGGCCATCGGGCCGTTCGAAATTGGGCAGGAGAGCTTCCAAACTCTCCCTCCAGACACAGATTGTTTTAGGGAATGATGTCAACCCCTGACGAACAATGATGTGTTTACCATGGAAAACCTGGCTTTTCCATTAACAGCTGGTATTTGGATTGGGGGAGGACTTGGCTGGGTTTCAGATGTGTCCCGCTCAACGAAAAGGGCTCTGGCCTCTTGGGGTCGGCCCTGATGTCTCGTGGAAACCAGCGACTCCAAGGACCCACCAAAAAGGATCTCCAGAAGAACATCCTGTAGCTGGTTTCTTAAAAATGCTGGTTGGTCGACCCATATGCGTATGGAACTTGACATAGGCTAGACTTTGCCAACAGCCTTGGTTTGTCTATCCGTCTCTCCCAGGCAAAGCAGCGACCTGGCAGCGCGCACACACACACACACACCAAGCAGCAAAACAAGTAGGTGGCCACCCAGCTCACTTTCAGCCACGCACATGCACATGCACGTATCCATACATGCAACATATGCGCATATGCACATACACCTGAAAGAACCAAGATCGAGGAGCAAGCCCCGACAGAAAGCGAGCTGAGATGACTTGCCATGGCACATCTTCAGCACAGGGCAAGCATCGGAACCCTGGGGTTGACTCTGTCAGGCTAACCCGGCAAATAAACAGGGATTCAGACCTCGATGCTCTATTGAAAAGTGGTTGGCTTGCCCACTATTGACTTGCAACATCTTGAAACCAAGAGGACAATCAAGAGGGACTTTGCTCACCGTGTCCGCGCTCCGCTCTGCGGCTCCCAGCGCTGCGGGCCCACCACGTAGGTCAAGGTGTCCGCCGCCTGCCCCACCTGGATTTGGACTTTCCTTTGTGCTTCTCTTCAAACAAAAACAAAGGTACCGACTCAGAAAAACGGACCCAAAACACATGTCAAAAAGGGTTCCATCAAAATGTCAAACCCACCAGCCTGACCTCTTTTGACGAATTGAATAGTCAAACGAGAAATGTTGGGGCCTTGTGTGGTTTCTCTTCGAACCCAAAAAGGGGTCTCAAACACAGCCAAGCCGAAAGACTGTTTATGGCCGGGACCCTGCAGTGGATCTGGAAGGGCGAATTCGGCTAAAGCCCAAACAAGGCCTGGTGAAGGGTTTAAGTGTCCCATTCTGGCTGTCAAAGCAGCAACCCAACAGGAGGTCTTTATCTGTTGTAACACGCTCAGACTGGGTGTTGAAACGCCGGCGTTTTGGTCATGTTTCAGGTAGATTTTTGTCCAGCGATGTAAAAGCACACAAACAAAATCAAAACACCTGTCCGCCTCGGACATGGAACTTAACTGCAAGGTTTTGGAAGACCTTAACGGGAGGGTATGTCAGCCTGCGCTTTCCGCCTGTGCACTGGCCAGGAGGACAGCCAAGGCCCACCTGCGAGCGGTGCTTCCATCAGTCAAGAGTTGTGCTATTGAAACTTTTGCCCAAGACTGAAACCCAGGGTCACCTTTGGGAACATCAAATCCAGTCTGAAGCTCCAAGACTGAACCCCTGGATGTTAGTCCTGGGTCAAACAAACAAGGGAGCTCTGTTTTGACCTGAGGTTTCATAGACCTCTCTGACCCCAGGCTTCAGACTAAGAGGGTTTCCACTGCTCAGCTACCCTTGGGTGGAGTCCCTTATCTCATGGGTGTGTCTGCTTTTGGGGGTATCCTTTTCAGCTTGGTGTAAAGGAAGCCAAACGATTGCGCTCCAAATCCCTATTTGACACATACCCATGAGGAACTCCTGGGATTGGCTGGCAAGTTGGCCGGCTCGGATTCTCCGATGGCAAAGAGACGAGATGTCCAACCCACAGAGACACCGCTTGAAACGGATCAAGTTGCCCTCGACCAGACCCATTTGGAGTAAGTCGGAGCATCCCGACGCGTCTCCAAACGTGGAGTGGATCCTTTCATCTTTGGATCTCCGATCCGATGCAAAACTAACTTCTGGAGATCTCAATTTGCCCCTTCCCCCACTTTGGGTTGCTCCAGGTGGGATGAAACCTGGCGTCCCAAACTAGCTTTCGGGAGCCTGACGATGTCCCGAACACCAAAGGGGGGGATTATTTTAGTTGAAAGGCCATCTGGCCGGTCCCTGCGATTGGCAATCTGGCGTGTGGTAAAATGGCCATCCGTTTGGGGTTTGGGCATGGGGGCCCCGAAAATGGGCAGTTTCCTTTTGGTTTCCAATTTTTAACCAGTTCAAAGAGGGTGCCCTCAAAACACGCATACACACACATCTCCTTGCAGCTAGGCAAGCTTGAGCTCAGAGAAGTCTCGGCTCGCCAAAGGGCTCCCTGTGATTGCCCCAGCCCCCCGGCTGGAGATGTTTGTCACAATCGAAACGCGTTCGCAAAACCAAAAGCCAAGGAAAAGGTCTCCAACAAAAGTTGGAGACCTTTTTGAAAATTCTGCATCCCAGCTCCGCCACTGGTAACCTTAGCCAACAGTTCCCTGAATAGAAACCTTGCAACGATTGTCTAAGTTGCCTAGTCAAGGGGTCCGTGACCGTCCCCATCAACCCCCGAGTAACAGTGGTTTTTCACAAGGCACATTTTGACAAGGACTCCACTCCC
>CAUJNA010001035.1:992676-1047676 GCA_963377175.1 Effrenium voratum
ACTCCAGCTGTGAAGGAAATCCGTTCTTTCCCTCGGGAAGGGGAAGACCTCCTCCGAAACGGGCAAATCATTTGCGTCGCTTCCTGCGGGAGCACAAGCTGTCTGACCAGTGTGGCGCTAATTTGAGTGTGAGTGTATGTGCCGCCGCCACGGGGCACCCAACTCAAGGGCAATATGAAGGGGTCCAAAAAAGAAAAAGAGAAGAGGCACACGGTCTTGGAAACGCTAAACTTGTTGCCGGTTGGCCTTTCCAACAAGTTACAAGTGAAAGCTGACCATGTCCACGGGAAATTAGCCATTTGTTGGTTTGTGCTTGTGTCGCGTTGTGTTGAGTTGTGCGTGTGTGTGCGTGGCTGGTGCGTGGGTGCGTGGGTGCCTGGGAGCCTGGGTGTGTGGGTGGCGTGCGGGCGCGGGTGTGTGTGTGTGTGTGTGTGTGTGTGATTGCTTGTGTTCGTGTATCTTTAAGAGTGCCCTTTTCAACTTTGCAGCTTGGTTTAAAGGGAAACCAAAGAAAAACAATCCATTTTGGGGTTTCCCAGTTTTGACTGAACCTGTCTAAATGTCAGGTTGCATGACAAGCACAAGCCCGCCATCGCAGCAACCAGTGTGTGTCGAGCATACCAAAGGAGTCACGCATCAGTGAAAGTGAGTCCTGATGGAGTACAAGAAAAGAAAAGGTATGTGGTGTTCGTTACGGTTGATCAATATCAACGCCGAGTTTTGGAAAGGCCAGCAACGGAACAGACCTCCTATGGCCGTGTCAAGCAAACTGCCTCGACGCCCATTTCAAAAGCAAGCCATGAAGCCTTGCCAGCCATCCCAAAAATGGTACCCCTCGGATGGCTTGGGAAATCACAAGGTTTAACCATCGTTAGCGGAGTCCACCCATAGGACCCCGCGCCATTGGACTCCATTTAGAAAGGCCGTAGGCAACCCAAATCTCAGTTCCCAAGTGAACTGGCAAAGCACAATCTACAGTTTCTGACTGCATCTTTCTCAGTGCGACGAAAGCTTGACTGCCAGATCGGCCGAGCCGGGTATGTCGGGTATGCGCCAGACACGCCCAGTACACGCCGGGTACACGCTGGCGTTCTCGGTTCACTCGGAGCGTACTCGCAGCGTACTCGGTGCACTCAGTGCACCCTGCCTGTACTCGGTCTGCTCGGTGCCTACTTGGGGCACTCAGCGTGCAATATCGGATAAGACTTATTCAACGGGTAGATAATACAGCATTGGTAAGCTGAAGATGAACAAAATAGCAGATACAGAAAAGTGCTTTCTCTACAGCAAAAGAAAGCTGGCTGTCTAGGGGAACGGAAAAGACAAAACATGATCCTCAGAAGGAATAACTAAACCAATTCTAAAGACTGCTGAGCCTGTGCACAGGAATACTGCGTCTCCGTTGACCTCTGCCTTTTGTTGAGGGGGACGGGGGTCCATTTACTAATCACTGCCCCACTTTGCTCAGTGCGCTGGACGCGGTACTCGATGCCCTCGGTGCGTGCTCTGTGCACTCAGTGCATGCTGGGTGACTCGGTGCTCTTGGTGTGCAGCGTACTCGATGCACTCGGTGCGTACGCGTCCCGGTCGCAATGCCCTTTCTCAGAATCTTCACCAACTTCAGACTCTGTCTTCAGACTCCATGTTCATCGCCAAATTTGGCTTTTGATCCTAAACATGTCTTGCTTTTGGATCCGCTATGCTCTCCAAATGGGTTGGATCTCAGGTCCCCAAACTTGCTGCCAGAACTCGGAAATTCGGAAAGCCGAAAGAGAAACAACAACTCCTTTGAGGTGCTTTGGGATGACTATCAGCACCCGGGGTTGGTGATGTTCAGCTCCTCAGCAGGTGACTTCGCAGGCGCCGGCACCTCGGCGCAAGGAAAAAACCGGCCGGCAGAGGTTCGCCACTTCCGTCCGTTTCTGCTTTGGGTTCAGGCGCAAGCGGATGAGCAATCCAGCAAAACGTGAACTACGTCAGCAAATCGGGATGTTCTTTGCATTCCTCGCAGAAATTGGCAAGACCAACAAAGATCGGCCGAAACAATATGCCCAAGACAGTGAAGAAATTCCCATCAACTAGTGGATAAACCGATCACTCGGCTGTACGGTGAGCCCCTGATTAACAGCATAGAACTGCTGATAACTAATGTGCATAGGGAATGTGGCTGATGGCCCCTACCGGCCGCAGTGGATTTGTAAGGAGTTCAATGGACGTCCATTCCCACCCTAAGAACAAACAAGTGAATCCCCCGCAGCTTTAAACAAATGCTTTTGCCAAAAGCCGCGGGCAACACCAAGCTTTTCGCGCAAAGCGCACGGCTTTGCAGCAAAGAATATTCCAAGGTGCTCTGGCGACTGTCCCTCCCTGAATGCCCGGAAACTTGGCAACTTCTCACTCATCAACATAAGCCTCTACCCATAGCGGCTGCTCCCCAACATGTAATCAAGGCTACCCAAAACAACCCATGCCAATCGACCCATCTACTCACTTCCTGACTGGATGGGCCCCACGTCAAGCCCGACTTTCTGTTTCCTCGCTACGAAACTAAGTTCTGGATCCCCTTACATGCCACTTCCCCTTTGGTCAAGTCGAGCCGTCCTGGGAGGGAGCCTCTTGATCTTGATCCCCAGCCTTTTGCTTGGGCCCATCAACCAAAGATCGAAAAATACTTAAGTTGGGCCCAAAATGGCTGTGGGTCAAAATTGGGTACCCAAAATGAAACCCTGGTAAATGGAACCCATGACTAAAATAGGCGGTTTTTTGGCGGTTTAATTTTGACCCACACCCAACCGTCTCCAAGCGCTTCAGTTCGAAGGGGCCCTTGTCATCCACGTACACCGAAAAGGTGCAGGGCTTCTCCTTTTCCACCTCAGTGGACGCTGCCCGGCGTTCCGCGGGCTGCGCAAAATGGCGCATGCCCCTTTCTGGTTTGTTCAGGGGAAGCAAAAGCAAACCAGCCATTTTGGAAATGGCGCCTACTTTGAGACTCACGCATGTGTGAATATATATATATATATATAATATTCATATATATGTTCCCGTCGCCCGTCGTCCCCAGCCCCCCCCCCTCCCCCCCCCGAATGGTATGGGTCCATCCAGGGGCGGGGGGGGGGGGGGAACCATGCACCCCGTGTACTGTCCCACTGTGCTACCTACCTGCGTTTTACCCAACCCATTCCCACGCAAGGGGGAGAGGGGGGGTGGGGACCATAGACCCCCCACGCATCCCTCACAGGGGCGGGGTTGTACGGTGGGATCCTACAGAGAGGGCGGGGGGGCTTGTACGGTCACACTGTGCTACCTGGGTGGGAACCATAGACCCCCCACACCCATCCCACAGAAGGGCGGGGGGGCTTGTACAATCACACTGTGCTACCTTCTATAGACCCCGACCCTGATTCCTGCAGGGGGGGCGGGGGGTGGGAACCATGGACCCCGTCCCCCCCCCCCATCCCACAGGGGGGGGGGGGTTGTACGGCCACACTGTGCCACCTTCTTGACTGAGCATGACCATGGGGGGGGGGTGGGGGTGGGGGCCAAGGAAGACTGGAACATATATATATATATATTGATACAGATATGTAATGTATGTGTGCTTTAGAGCTGGTACTCTTTTAAGCTTGATTTGAAGGCTGAAACCAAAAGGAACACCACAAAAGGACAACCACAACTTTGTCGGTGCCGCAAATTTGACACGGACCCACGCGAGAGGAAGCCTAGATTCACGACCTGAAGGAGAAAATCTGGAGGCTTTTGAGTCTGGTCCAGAACCTTGTCTATGCCCTTCCAACATGGAGGTGCACATCGCAAGTGCACAGAAGCTCTTCAAAGGATAGTAAAAACTGTCGTCCCACATCGGCAAATAGGCCCCGGAGGCAACCAGGAAACTGACTAGGGCGGTCTCCTGCAGGACCCAAGCCAAGGCGGGCGCTGGGTACATGAAGGTGACTCTCTCAAACTCAAGTGAAAGGGAAATCCAAGTTCGACCCTCGCCATCGCTCCAAAAAACGGGAGCCAAAACCCCGTCGCACTGATCAAAGGCGAGTTCCGCAAAAGGTGGGGGGAAGGAGCCACCGACCCGTCCGAACGTGAGCCCAAAGGACTCAAACTCCGATCCGACTGGCCTCAGAGCCCTGGAGGATGTCAGGCTTGCGGAAGTACAGGAGGCTCTGGCCCTCGGACTTTTGGTGATGTCCCTTGAGAAAAACCAAAACTCAGTAGTGATGACCGGTTGCCTTCAAGAACGGGCAATTGTCCCGAAATCGCCAAATCCAAATGGAAGTTGACCCCAAGAACGTGGAACACGCGCCTCATGCCCTTTTTGACGACAAACTGACGGTTGGGAGTCAATGAAACCCTTGGAGCAGGATCAGACTCTGATCAGAACCATCGGCTCTTCAAATCTGAGAGCAAATCCCATCCAGGATGCCCCGCAGGCACTGCCCAAAGGCTTCATGACTTGAACTTAAGAGCTTTGGTCCATGCTAACTGGGTGCTAAATCACCCCATCCCATTGCTCACTTGAGCACGAAGCATGCCAGCAGAGTAACACGACACGCGAATTCCCGGTCCATGTTCAGAACATGTTGCTTTGCCAGCATGAAATTGATCTTTATCGACATAACCTAGACGAAACAGGGTATATTCCATCCATTGATGATTTTTGAGAGGAACCGCCTTTGGTGGTGGGATTCCAATTCTAAATTCCATTTCAATCTGTAGGGGGAGTAAGTGTCCACTTTGATTCAATAAAACCTTGTTGAAATGGGTGCCGTGCTGATTCAGGTTGTGAGGATAGGATGGGATAAGACAAAGAACAACAACTAGACCCCGCGAAAGCGTGTGTGACAAAGGAAATGCAAGAATGTTGTGATGTGCACAGGTGTGTTGTTGCTTGTGCACAGTGCGTCGTGCAACGTATCCAGGCACTACTCTACTCGACAACTGAAATTCTGAAAAAAATGTCACTTACACACGCCAAACAAACATCCAAGCAACCCATTTCCAGCATGCAGCAATCGCGTTGCAGCATTGCCTCATGATCCATGTGCAATGCCAAGCGGCGAAAGTGAAACTGCGCAATCAAGCCCACGCATTCGACACTGAGCTGCGCGCGCGCGCCGCTGTACAATCGCTTCGCCCTTGCTTGACAAATGCAAATAATGTTATATATTTATGTCTCTCTCTCTCTCTTTATCTTTCTTTTTCTCTTTCTCCCTCTCTCTGTCTCTTTCTTTTTCTCCGTCTCTTTCTCTCTATTTTTCTCTTTCTCCTTCTCTGTCTCTTTATCTTTATCCTTCTCTTTGTCTTTTTCTTTCTTTCTCTTTTCTCTTTATCTGTCTGATTTTCTTTCTTGTCCTTCTCTGTCTTTCTTTCCTTCTCTTTCCCTTTGTCTTTATTTCTCTGACTCTGTCTCTTTCTTTCTTTCTTTCTTTCTTTCTTTCTTTCTTTCTTTCTTTCTTTCTTTCTTTCTTTCTCTCTCTCTCTCTCTCTTCTTGTCTCGCTCTCTCTCTCTCTCTCTCTTTCTCTTTCGCTTTCTCTCTATCCTTCTCTTTCTCTTTGCCTTTCTCTCCTTCCCTTTCTCTGTCTTGTTCTCTTTCTTTTTCTCTCGCTCTCTCTCTCTCTCTCTTTTTTTCTTGTTCTCTTCCTCTTTCTCTTTATCCTTCTCTTTCTCCTTTTGCTTTCTTGTTTTTCTCTCTCTCTCTCTTTCTTTCTTGCTCTTTCTCTCTCTGCTTCTCTTTCTCTTTCTCTTTCTCTTTCTCTGTCTCTCTCTTTCTTTCTTTCTCTTTCTCTCTCTCTCTTTCTCTTTCTCTTTCTCTTTCTCTTTCTCTTTCTCTTTCTCTTTCTCTTTCTCTTTCTCTCCCCCTCTTTCGCTTTCCCTCCCTCTCCCTCTCCCTCTCGCTCTCCCGCTCCCTCTCCCTCTCCCTTCCCTCTCCCTCTGCCCCTCCCTCTCCCTAGCTCGCTCGCTCGCTCTCGCTCTCTCTCTCTCTCTCTTTCTCTCTCTCTCTCTCTCTCTCTCTCTCTCTCTCTCTCTCTCTCTCTCTCTTGCTCTCTCTTTATCTTTCCAAGATTTTTTTCTCTCTCTTCCTCTTTCTGATTCTCTCTCTCTCTCTCTCTCTTTCTCTTTCTGATTCTCTTTCTCTTTCTCTTTCTCGTTCTCTTTCTCTGTCTCTTTCGCTCTCTCTCTTTCTCTTTCTCTTTCTGCTTAAAATGTGCAATTCTCAGGCCGGAGTTGCGGTGCTACTTTTCAATACTTAAAACTTGCGATTCTCAGGCCTGAGCTGCAGGAGCGTAGTTCGCGAACTACTTTCCTACTTAAACTTGCGATTCTCAGGCCGGAGCTGCGGGAGTGTGCTTCGTGTACTACTTTTGTACTCAAATTTTTGCGAAAACCACAGCGAGAGCGATCCAACACGCGCAACCTCCGCACAGGGTTCACCGGCGAAGCCGAAAATTCGCACGGCGCGACAGCGAGAGCGATTCGACGCGCACAATCTCCGCAGAGGGTTCGTCGGCGAGCTTTGATATTCGCACGGCGCCACACATCGAGAGCAATTCGACATGCACAATCTCCGCAGAGGGTTCGTCGGCGAGCTTTGTAAATTCGCACGGCGCCACCCAATGAATCCGTCAAGACAATTAGAGAGTCCCGCAGAAAAAGTTAACTTGCACGGCAATTCCCATTTCGCGGCAGTTAGTGAGTTCTTAATTGACTTGCAAAATAAGCTTTTCACGGCAACGGCAACGGCAACGGCAACGACAAAAAGACACGGCAACAAAAACGGCAACGGCAACGGCAACGGCAACGGCAACGGCAATTGTTGGAAGTAAATTGCGCGAACTACTGCACTGGAGCTATTTCCGCTGTAGTTTGGCAGTAGTTTGGAAGTAACTACTGCGAAACTACTGCGCTGGAGAAAACTCGCAGTAGCTTGGCAGTAGTTTGGAAGTAATTACTGCGAAACTATACCTTGGCAAACAGCCACGGCCATGTCCCCGTAAAACATCTAACTTTTCGCGGCAACGGCAACGGCAACGCCAATGGTAAAAAAAAAACTGCCCGCTGTAAAAAAATATATATATATATATTCCACGGTAAAAATTGTCTTGCCCCCGCTAATTGTCTTGACAGAAGCACAGGGCAGCGAGAGCGATTCGACACGCACAATCTCCGCAAAGGGTTCGTTGGCAAGCTTTTAAATTCGCGCGGCGCCACAGCGAGAGCGATTCCACGCGCACAATCTCCGCAGAGGGTTCGTCGGCGAGCTTTGAAACTTGCACGGCGTCACAGCGACGACGATTCGACACGCACCGTCTCCGCAGAGGATTCGTCCGCGAGCTTTGAACTTCACGCGGCGCCACAGCGACAGCAATTCGACACGCGCAATCTCCGCATCGTCGGCGAGCTTTGAAATTCGCACGGCGCCACAGTGAGAGCGCTCCGACACGCACGATCCCCGCAGAGGGTTCATCCCCCAGCGCCCGCCAGACCCACCCCCGGCTAAGAAAAAAGATAGAATTAAAGGCTGCGAGCTTCGGCTGCGTGAGCCAGGCGGCGTAAGTCAGGCTGCGCCTGTCAGGCTGAGTAAGCTAGGCTGCGCGTGTCAGGCTGCGTAAGCTAGGCTGCATAAGTTAGGCTGCGTAAGTCAGGCTGCGTAAATCAGGCTACGTGAGTCAGGCTGCGTAAGTCACGCTGCGTAAATCAGTTTGAGTAAACCACGCTGTGTACCTGAAGGATCAAAGTGTGGTAATTTTACATTTTACATGCGTACCCAAAATTACTACACAAAAATTGCTTTTGTGTAATAAACCCGTTGTGTAGTCAAATGGGCAATTTTACCACACATTTACTACACAAAATTACTACACATGTTTTTTACAAATGTGTAGCATTTTTACTACACTGTGTAGAAAATTTCTGTGAGTAAAATTTGGTGAAATTTCCAAAGTGCATCCAAACTGCGTTCAAACTGCGTTCAAACTGCATTGGCCTTGGTTTTTGCCAGTTTCCAAGGCGCGTCAAACCTACATCAGACCACAGACAAACTGCATCGAAAGCACATCGAACTACATCCAAGCTGCATGCAAACGGCATCAAACTACATCAAAACTACTATACTAAATTGCTTTAAAACTACAAACACATCAACACTACATCAAACTTCATCAAATCTACATTTTTTAAGAGGTGGGACGCCGGTTTTTTTCAATTTGGAACACAACGAGAATTAAATCAACTATGTAGCACAACATGTCCAGTCACCCACAACTGCCAATCTCATTGTTTGTGCGATCACCTTGCGAGCTGAGTATTGCGCTATAGAAGGGTGATCTTGTGAGTTGTGAAACTGTGTGGGGCTGGGGAAAAAGGTTTTGAAGGGAGATGCGGCATGATCAGTGGGACAACTGGAAGGGCGCTATATAGATTCCCAAGAACTGCACAAAAAACATGACAGGAAAGGTGATCTTGCGGGCTGAAACTGTCTGGGGCTGGGGGAAAAAGTCGGCAAATAAGAATTTGTGGGGCCCAAAATGGAGCCCAGTCGCATCATTTGATCTTGTGGGGGTTGAAACTGGAGCTGGGAAGAAAGGTTTTGAAGGGAGATGCGGCTGAACAGTGGGACAACTGTGGAAGGGCGCCATAGATGCATGAGAGCTGCGCAAAAAACATGACTCTTGAAGGGCGATCTTGTGGGTTGAAACTGTGTGCGGGGGTGGGGAAAAAAGTCGGCAAATAAGAATCTGGGGCATTCTTGGATTCATTATAGATTTAGGGCATTTTCAGTTTTATCAGGTTTCAAGTTTGCTTACCTATCCTTTCGGTGGCTTCAAGGTTGCCTTGTGGCGGAACTTGAGCCCAAAATGGAGCCCAGTCCCGTCATTTGATCTTGTGGGTTGAAACTGGAGCTGGGAAAAAAGGTTTCGTGAAGGAAGATGCGGCATGAGCAGTGAGACAACTGTGGAAGGGCGCTATAGATTCGTCGTCAGGATGTGTGTCGACACGAGCTGTGTGTGGAAGAACGTCACACACACAGGAAAGCTGCAAGCTCCGTTCGCGGGTCTTTTGTCGCCTTGGACTTCTGTGCCGGCCGGGTCTTTTGCGGCTGTGTCTGCAGATGATGGGTAAACATGAGCACACAGAGGCTTTCCGCACAACAACAGCTATCAATTTGGTGTTTCTTTTTACAAACAGAACAGCTTGGTCAGCACACAATTGTACACTGGGTGAAAACTATTCACAGCAAACAATCTTGTGTGCGGCGGCGGCGCAAGCTCTGGCACATCATATGCAGAACCAACAGTCCAGCTGCATCATCTCTCTCTGTACTTTGCCGGAAAAAGGGCTCACGGGACGCGGGTCTCTGCCACATTTCATTATCGCTCCATTTGCACTCAGTATTCCCTGGGTCCGTAGTGACCGATTCATTTATAAGACCTCGGGCAGTCTTCCAAGCGGGCATGACGCTGCGTTTTGCACAATGTGACCCGGAACCACACGACAGAAAAAAAAAAGAAACGAAAATACGCCACCCACGCTCAAAGAAGTTCCCCTTGCAGCCAAAGACTGCCTGGCGTAGATTCACTGTGGCTTTGGTGGAGGTCCCATGGTATGCGATCCACACGCCCCCGCCATCGTCCCACATGATGAACAGCTTCTCGCCATGTTGGTTTGCTTTGTCCTCGGTTAGTAGGAGTGAGTGGCTTGAAAAAGCGACACAGCCCTCGCCGATGCGCAGGCAAAAAAGTATTACACACCCAAATGCCACCCAGCAAAGTACAACTTTGTGGTTTACTTTTCAACTGGTTGCTGGCGCCAACGTGTAGTTGAAGGCATAGCCGCGCGCGAAGGCCGCCGTCGTGCCAACGAGATTCGCTGGCAGTTGGGAGGAGGCCGGAGCCGGAACCGAAGCCATTTTTTCACACGAGGGTTGTTGGGCAGCGCGCGTGTCCTTTTTTGCTTGAGCACTGTGTCATAGACACAAAAAGAGGTTGACAACCATTCATTCACTGCTGTGTGACATCCTTGTGGCGCACATGCGACTGCGGCAAGAATTGTCATCAAACACATGCGGCCTCACATGATTCACACTTTTTTGCCCGCCAGCAGTCCGACTCCTCTGTGTGTCTTTTGCATATCATACACAGAGCAGACAACCCTTCACCGCGTCACTCGCAATCTCTGTTGGACATCGTGCTTTTCCAGCCACACACAAGTATAGTACTGCTGCCACAGGGCACCGGAAGAAGCAACTTCGCCCGCCATCCTCTTGCTCATCTCGAACAACTCGGTGCGGCAAGAATCTCGAAGTTGCAGGAACTCCAAGATGCCGCGCATGCAGTTTCTGTGACAGGCCAACGCACCATTAGCGCCAGACATGCCTATGTTATCATACAATGTCACACAGAGAGCGCAACCACAAGGAAACCAAACCCAACCACGCACAACTCTAGACCCTTCCTGCCTCAATGATGTCAGGTATGTCTCGGCGTTCTGTATCTTCTCATGGTACGTTCCCTTCGTACCGATCCATGACATTGCCAGATTGCTGGGATCTAGCCGTCGCATCAAAGGATCAGTGGAGAAGTTCCCCTCACAGTAGAGGATTCGCCACAACTGCGCTTCGTGCCAGGTGCCTTGATGGAGTTTACTCAACTGCCCGGTTTCTTTGCAGAAGCAAGGGATGTAGCCCATCTGCAATGTCCTCTCGGTCAAAAATGCAAAATGCACATGCGCGGCACAATATAGAACAAACGAAGTCCCAAAACCACAACGAGAGCACACCTACATCAAAACACAACACCTGTTTGGCGGCTTGCGCGTCTCCTCCACAAGTCGTTCTGGTCGAACGCGAGCTTGCCATGCTCCATTAATTCACGAAGGTTTAGCAGGCCCAACAGCGTCAAAAATTGCTCGTGCGTGAGCAAGACTCTCACAGCCCAGTACTGGTTCCTGAAGGTGGGGATCTGATCGTGCTCACTTTCGAGAAAATCTGCTGTTTTCCCAATACGTTGCGGCCCCAGGGGCTGTACGCAGCTTCCACGTAAAAGATCTTTGCTTGCAGCATGGCTATGGCTTCGACGCGTTCCACCTCCATCAGCCGCAGCTTTTCCCTCAGCACGTCTGCAGCCCTGTTGCCGTGGTACTTCTCTACCATTTCCCCCATGGCCAGCTGGCCATCCCTCAGGAAGTTCATCACCAAGCGCATCTGATCAACTTCCCACAAAGTTGGGAACACTCGGCTGTGAGATACAAACATCATGAGCTTCGCGGGTGAGGACCAGGCCAGGATCTGCCCTAGGTCTTCTTGAAAATAGGCAGCCTCTGTTTGCGTGGCCGCGCTTGGGAACAACTCCGGATCCAAGAGGGGTGTATCACCTGTCGCAGCAGCATCAACCGACCATGGATCCTGCTGCAAAGCCTGGGTGACCAAGGGCAAATTTCCCAAAATCGACAAACTCAACTGATCCCTGCGCCCCAGAGTCCCGCATAAAGATGGCAAGACCCGTTCGGTTGATCGCCAGGTACCGGCAAGATGAAGCTCCAAACCCCCCCCCCCGGCCGTTCAAGCGCCCGACTTGCTTCCCCTGCTCGGCCGCCGCCGAGTTCGCCTGGCCCAGGCAGGGGTCATGGGGATGTGCAGACAGGGATCTGGGTTTTCCTCAACCCCAAAACGAAAACTGCGGCCTGGAACTCAAATGTGACTAACAGGGGGTAGCACAGAAGCAAGACCTAAAGTGCCGCCCCTCACCTTTGCAAGAGCGACTCGGGAAAGTGATCCTGGCAAGCAAGATTTGCGCCACCACTGTGGCCTGGCAGTACTTTGCCTTTGTCAACGCCACCCCACAAGTCGGGGTGAAATCATCGACCTTGTAAATTCCCCACAAGTTGTCGGTGTCTCAGAATGTATTGGGGCGAAATTCTCGCAACAACATCGATCAATAGCAAGGAAAGTCCCCGTTGGAGCTCGCGTGTGCCTCAAAACCCGGCAGCCCTCAAGATGTGTGTATCCGTGTGTCTGTGTGATGACGAACCTCATGATGAGCACGAGTGTGGCGAAAAAAGGCTGTTCTGAGAACCACGATGATGACGATGCCAACGACGATCACGATGGTGATGGTGGTGGCGATGATGGTGAAGCGTTCCACCATAGAAACAGAAACAGCCAGCCGCTTTTGCAAGGCGCGATGTGTTTTGCACAAGGCTTCCGAGCCTCCAGGATCTTCACCTGCGCCGGCTCCGGCAGCTCCTTCAAATGCTTCGCTTCGTTTGCCTATGAAGTTCAAGTCACTTTGGCAGCTTAAAGCCTGTAACACAGATGGTGTGTTCAACCTTGTTTGCCTCAAGTTGTCCGAACCTCTGTGATTGAGAAGCCATCTGAGAGGAGTCGTTCGCATCTCAAAGCTGCCTTGATTTTGCGGGGCATCGCGCTGAAAAAAAGCTTCGGCACAACAAGAGAGGCGGCCAACCAACATCACGCTTTCAGCTCAAACCTCTGAAAACGCGAGTGGGAAAACGGAAACTCCTCCACGCTGTCGGGCATGATGAAGCCCCAGCCTGACTCGGGGCCCACGGCTTAGCTCCGATGCCCAATTTCCGCACGGAACGAGGCTTCGAAGTCAGTGGCTTCTTTTAGGAGTGAGAAACTCCCACGGGGAGGCTGCCTTTTGGAATGGGACAAGCTTTCATGTGATGGCGTAGCTCTTGAACCTGCCAACCTGGGTTCAGGGGTCCTACCTGAAGCACCATTCACAAGCAGGTACCCTCAAAAGGTGGCTCGACAGGCACATCTCTCGTTGGGGGTGTCAACTCCAAATAGGCCGTTGCGGAGGCGACTCAGAAACAAAGATTAACCAACCATTTCCAGACTCTGGGACCTAAGATCAGGGTCCAAGCCCTCAGCAATCCAGAAACCTACAAGCTGCTTGTCCTGCGTATGCCTGTTCCGCTGCCAACCATCCACTGCCAGGTTTCTCAGCCTATCGGTTGCACCTCACAATTCGGACGGGAAACACATATCAACCTAGTACCCTCCGGCCAACAAACATGAGGGCAAAGACCCCTTTTGGAAGACGACTCCTTTTGGCAAGTTCGTGCGCATTTATTTGCTTGGAGCCTGGGCATGCGATTCGATTGTGCATGTTCCTCGCATCCGCTCCAACGTTGCGACGCCCGGAGCACGGCGCCCGAGAATTCCTCCTTCCACATCCAGAGGAAACTCTTCCCAACAAGTTGGCTCCAAAGGTGATGTCTGAAACAACCATTTTGGGGAAGCTGCCTGAACCCAAGAACCGTCAACAGTCCGCCGAAGAAAAGCGCTGCACCTCTTCACCTGCTCAAATCGCGCGAGTCATCCTGACATCTGCAGATTCTCGCAAAAGGGGCTCTCTCACAGGCCTGCCACGATCTTTGGGGGTTCCTCCGAATACAGGTCCATGTCCGATAATTTGGTTTTTCCTTTTGGCTTCCCTTTGCCAAGCGCGACCGGCGTCTTCTCGGAGACGCGCACTGGGCCCTGGGGCCGAACTTCTGGTTGTAGCTGGCCACGCTGCCGGTGAAGGTGCCCCCCAGCACCTGGAAGGCGGGAGGTCTTGGGGTGAATTTTGGCGCCCGAAACCGAAATGGCCCCGCAAAGGTCGAGGCTCTGAACCTGACCATGGCTCCAAGCCGGAACTGGTCAGCATCAGAATCCACCTATTCGGAATGGATGGGGCCTGCTTGCTTGTTTCGGTAGGAAATGTGGTTGAATGACGCTTTCCAAGTGTGGAAATGGCTGGGAGGCGCATTCCCATTCTCCCTAAGATCAAGCAAAGATCGCAACTTGCTTAATTGGAGGTTGGTGTTTGGAGAGCAGACGTCACCATCTGGCTGAATCCTTGACAGGCGCGGTGCATCTCCAGAAACAGGTTGAAGACAGCTGTCTCAAAAGGGCTCAGAGAAAGGTCTCAAGGTCTTTTGCGAGTTTCCATCAAGGCCGGTTCAAGTCTTTGCTTCACGCGACTTTGGCATGGCATGCCCGGGCACCGTGTGAGCGTTCCCGGTCCCAAGTCTTTCCCACGGACTCTCCCGCTTTTGCTCCGCAAGTGCCGTTTGGCAACTCCATGGACTTCCGTTCGCGCTGTGCAACCGACGCGACTGCCTGGGCGTCCCAGCGAAAAAACGCGCCCAAAAGCCGAAAGCTAAGGACAGAGTCTGAGAGAAGCTTGCCGGCGCTTTCTGGCCGTTTTCTGTGGCGTTTCTTCGAACTCGCTGCTGAACATCCAGAGGCCTGGCGGCCCTGCAACCCGAATTCCGCCCTTCTGAAGGGCCGGGGTGAAACATGTCACTTCCATAGAGGGGCATTCGGTTGATGTCAGCCCAAGCCAGATTCACGTGGAACTGCCCAGGTAGCATGCAGAATGCAACCTGCTCCCAACTCCAGCATGCTTGCAGGGTAGAGATTGGTCTTGCTCAAATATGGCTATGAATAAATTTAGGGAACCACTTCACAAGTGGTTGATGGACATGAATCTCACCTAACTGATGTCCACCTAAAAGTCCCCTATCAAAATTGACACCCTAGCAACTTGCGCGTTGGTTTTGCTCAACCTGCCATTTTGCCGTGCCCTTCCATGGAACACATCGCCCACGCAGCCAATTAGGTGCCACGGCAACCAAGATCCTTCCAGCATCTGCACGCCAGTCGCAAACTCATTCAGTCCAGTGCAAGTCTTGAAGCCCAAACTGGCATGCAGGTCTTGAATCCATCGGACGGAGCGCTCGCAAAAAGCCTTCGGCTTTTAGCCAGAGAACTCGTCCGACACCCCATTAACGCCGGCCAGGACTGCTCCAGTATAACAGAAATTGCTGTGAAGCTGAGTGCTCCCCAAGCAAAAGTCAGATGGAAGTTGCTGACACCTGGTGCCATATTCTGTCCCTTGTCTCTCTCCAAATTCTGACCGACGCTGCAAGTGCCCAAAACGCAAATGCTGTACAGGAAGAAGAATATGTACACCTACACTTACACGGTCTCCGAGGCTGGGCCTGCAGACAGTGTGGCCGAGACTCCGAGTCTACGGGTCATGGCTTAGTCACCCTATTGACATGGGGTGACCCATGTATCATATAGGGCCAAGTGCTACATGATCCATCCCCTGCGGTCTTTTCAAGAGCAGATGAGTATACTCTTGTTTGATCTCCCGCCCCAATTGATTTCCATTTTGGTTCACAAGGCAAATGGTTGATTGACTATGGCTGCCGTCTTTTTGAGATTGCTTTGAGAGCAAGTCAAATCGATACGCCTTTCCAATGAAAAAGCCTGGGTCCGAAAGAATTTCTCTGTAAGGGTCATTCATTGCAGTGGCTCATGGCCATTTCAAGCTGCAATGTTTGAGAAATATCGACCGAGTCAAAGCACATGGATTGTCATTTGGAGGCCCCCAATGGCAACTGCTCCGTTTTGGCTTTCCTTTCAATCCGACCAAAAAGGGCTTCCCCCCAAAAAAGAATCGCATCCATTGGGGGGTTCTTGAAAGTCGGCGTGCTCCATTTCAAGGACCTCTCAAGGCCATTTAGGAGGGGATTCATGCCCGCCAAATGCGTTTCAGGTTCCTCAGAACCCACGTGAAACTTCGGAGTGATCCAAAAGGACCCTGAATCAGGGCGGATTGATTCAGATCAGTACAAAAAAGGAAGTTTGTGGATTTTTTGGGCAACGCATCACCTTCCAACGGCGGCGAACGAAGCCCCTTTCCGGAAATCTCGCTCTGCCCCCCACACAAGCCCGAAGGGTTCCACCGAATCTCGCCAAGCGCAGCTCAAAGCGACCCCAAACCTCTCGAAGGAAAGCCTTGGGAACCCTTGCAGAAGCCCCGGAAGGCGTGCCTCACTGGGAGGCGCGCACCGGCGTCTGCTGGCCCCGGCTCATCGGCCTCCTTGCCTTCGACATGCCTGGGCCACAGCCAACGCTGAAACTTTTCGGAACCAGGCGAAACCCAAAACAAACGCACTGGCAGCCCGGAACCCTCCAAATCACAATCGGAACCCCATACCACAGGAACCCAAGGCAACTGCTTCCTTGGAGCCGGACTATCCAAAGACCCTGAGCTCCAACGGTCGGGGACCCGTTCCACTGAAGCCCTGAATCTGCACCTTCTTCAGCGCGGCCCGCTTCCTTTGCTTCCGGCTCGGAGGTTCACAATAGGAAACTCCCCCCCCTTTCAGAGCCTTTCTGGGGCCGGGAGGTCGACCTCAAGGGTTTCATGGCGGTGCCCTATGAAAATTCCAACGAGTGGCGGGTTGTCCAGTTGTCCCCTGGACCTTTGACGGACGGAACTAGGAAACACGAAATGAGGATGTCAAAACATAATACTAGGCGCCCATGTGGGAACATGTTTAAACGAAGCAACCATTCAACCAACCATGCAATGGAGGTCCTGGCTGCCGATTTCTCATGCAGCAGGAACTCGGTTGAAACCCCCAACCCCACAAACGCACAAACCCCATCCACCCCAAAAGCCCTCCAAACACGCTACCCATCCCCCCCAAAAAAAAACAAAAAAATATAAAGGAAGCCGAGATCGGGGCTGCGGCTCACCGCCGCGGAGGCCGCCAGCGTGGGCTGCGCCGCCGGCAGCTGGCCGCGTGCTTCGGGCGTGTCTCGTTGTGGCCGTTTTGGTTTACTTCGAAAGTTGAGAAGGAACTTCCTGTACGGACACTCACATGGCCATGGGTCAATACCCCATACCCCCAGTGAACATCCCAATCCCCACTAGAATAGACTAAAATGAGTAAATGCTCCTATTCCAACCGGCTTCGCCGGCTCTACTGGTAATTCAAACTGACAGTTCAGGTAGTTGTCGAATGAGAATAGCTACTACCCTGTGCACTTCCGTGTTTGTTTGAGGAGGGTCAGGATGTTTGGATTTGGGTTCGGGAGTTTGGGAGGGTGGGTGTTTGGACTTTGGCGCGGGTGGGGCACCAAAGTTAGTTGGGAGCGGGCTGCAGCGGCCAAACTCCACCTGGAGGCGATGTTGCAAACTCTCAAAACTGCCAAAGGACTGTACGGCGTGAGATACTCTTCCACCAGAAAAGCAAATACCCAAGAAGGTGGGTTGCAGAATCAAGCTCCAAGTGCCATGGGGGGGTGGGGACTGACTATCTGGAGCCATGTATGGACTCATGGCCATTTCAACGCCCGCCCCCCCCCCCCCCCAACAGAATCAAGCCATATTTGATGGTTAAACCCATAAGCAAGAGGTCCATACCTGTTCATAGGTTCATGTGTTATGGCTTTGAAGTCAAACATTCCAAGGAGCCAAATGAGAGCAACTTTCAAAACATAACTATACCTTGCCCCCAGAGATACAGTCCCCCCAAAGAGGAGGCAGCACCGCATCAAATACGAGACCCGCAAAATGGATTTTGGTTGTCCTTTTTGTCTTCAGCCAACCCCGCGAAAACAGCCCACCTTGAAGCTCCCGCTGAGGCTCATCTTGGATCCCTGCCGCTCCCAGCCTGGCCGCTTTCGGCATAGCGCTTCGAACAGGGGCTTCCCCTACAAAGTGCAACTCCCCGAAAGGGTCCAATCCTGAACAGACCGTCCTCAAGGAACTAGTTGTTTTTTGGGGCGTCTGAATCTGGGAAGCAGCTGGCTGAGGCACCACATTGACAAAGTGTTTAGAACATCCTCAAGATGTTGCACTCTGCCGAGCAAACAGATGCTTGCAGCATCTATTGCTTCAAGCAAAAAAGCCATGCTAGGGAACCCTTGAACTTGTGCTGGCGTTAGGCAGCAAACCAAGAGACAACTCGGCACACAGGATAGGCAGATTGCTACTGACCGGAAATAAGGAATCAAAGGACCTTGAGCTTGTTTTACCAGGTGTGCTTGTAGTAGTTTGCCCAGGTTCCCTGGTTTGCTTTTAATTCCACCTGGCAGTAATCTGAACAAATGGAAGCCTGGCCCAGAGAAACAACAAAGATTCATGGCAGGTCCGCGGTTTCTGCGCACGCCTTGTAGCTGTGGTGCTGCTGGTGCGGCGCCGGTCGGCGCTGTGGGAGCCTAAGGCACACACACACACACACCACGAACCGCGCTCGGCGCTGTGGTCAGGAAAGACAAGGAAGCCCTTCGCCACTGGGGTTTGTATGATTCCCCTGTGCTTGTTGGCCAGTTTTGTGCCAAGCGGGCAACCGTTACCCTAATCAAGCCAAATTTGATAGTCAAATCCAACAACAAAAGGTTCGTACCTTTTCATAGGTTCCTGATTATCGTGAAACCCAGTCCCCCCAAGTGGAGGCAGTGATTCATCAAATACAAGACCCGCAAAATGGATTTTGGTTGTCCTTTTGTCTTCAGCCAACCCCACGAACACAGCCCGCCTTGAAGCTTCCGCTGAGGCTCATCTTGGATCCCTGCCGCTCCCAGCCTGGCCGCTTTCGGCATAGCGCTTCGAACATGGGCTTCCCCTACAAAGTGCTCCCCGAAAGGGTCCAATCCTGAACGGACCGTCCTCAAGGAACTAGTTGTTTCTTGGGGCGTCTGAATCTGGGAAGCAGCTGGCTGAGGCTCCCCATTGATCAAGCGTTTAGAACATTCTCAAGGTTGTGGCACTCTGCCGCGCAAACAGATGCTTGCAGCATCTATTGCTTCGAGGGCCAAAAAGCCATGCTAGGGAACCCTTGAACTTGTGCTGGCGTTAGGCAGCAAACCAAGAGAAAACTCGGCACACAGGATAGGCAAATTGCTATCGACCGGAAATAAGGAATCAACGGACCTTGAGCTTGTTTTACCAGGTGTGCCTGCAGTAGTTTGCCCAGGTTCCCTGGTTTGCTTTTAATTCCACCTGGCAGTAATCTGAACAAATGGATTCCTGGCCCAGAAAAACAACAAGGGTTCATGGCAGGTCCGCGGTTTCTGCGCACGCCTTGTAGCTGTGGTGCTGCTGGTGCGGCGCCGGTCGGCGCTGTGGGAGCCTAAGGCACACACACACACACCACGAACCGCGCTCGGCGCTGTGGTCAGGAAAGACAAGGAAGCCCTTCGCCACTGGGGTTTGTATGATTCCCCTGTGCTTGTTGGCCAGTTGTGCCCCAAGTGGCAAACACCCCAACAAGCCGTACTTGAGAGTCAAGCCCGTGAAAAAGAGTTCATGCCAGTTCATAGGTTCATATCGTGAAACCCAGTCCCCCAAAGTGGAAACAGCGCCACATCTAATACGAGACCCGCAAAATGGATTTTGGTTGTCCTTTTTGTCTTCAGCCAACCCCACGAACACAGCCCGCCTTGACGCTTCCGCTGAGGCTCATCTTGGATCCCTGCCGCTCCCAGCCTGGCCGCTTTCGCCATAGCGCTTCGAACAGGGGCTTCCCCTACAAAGTGCTCCCCGAAAGGGTCCAATCCTGAACAGACCGTCCTCAAGGAACTAGTTGTTTTTGGGGTGCCTCAATCTGGGAAGTAACAGGCTCCCCATTGATAAAGCGTTTGAACATCCTCAAGGTTGTTGCACTCTGCCGCGCAAACAGACGCTTGCAGCATCTATTGCTTCGAGGGCAAAAAAGCCATGCCAGGAAACCCCTTGAACTTGTGCTTGCCTAACAAGAGAAAGCTCGGCACACAGGATAGGCGCATTGCTATCGACCGGAAATAAGGAATCAAAGGACCTTGAGCTTGTTTTACCAGGTGTGCCTGCAGTAGTTTGCCCAGGTTCCGTGTTTTGCTGTTAATTCCACCTGGCAGTAATCTGAACAAATGGATTCCTGGCCCAGAAAAACAACAAGGGTTCATGGCAGGTCCGCGGTTTCTGCGCACGCCTTGTAGCTGTGGTGCTACTGGTGCGACGACGTTCGGCGCTGTGGGAGCCTAAGGCACAAACACCACGAACCGCGGTTGCTTCGCTCGGGGGGACGTGGGTTTGCCTCTAAACGCAGAACCAATGGTCTCTCGGTGACCAGGTCTTACAACCCTGTTTCACTGCAACCTGTGTGGTCAGGGAAGACAAGGAAGCCTTGTTGATTTGAAGATGCCACTGGGGTTCGTATGTCCCTTGTGCTTGTTGGCCAGTTGTGCGCCAAATGGGAAACCATTCGCCTCCAACATGTCTGCACTGACCCCTTTTGGAAAACGACCTTTCCCTTTGGAGGGGCTTGTGCTCACTTCCGTGTCTGTTGGTAGCAGGGCACTCCCGCTTCGACAATCTACCAACATTACAGGGAACAGTCCTTGATTCCAGTAGTTACAACCCGGACAGCCGGCCTCAAGGTGTGAGCGAACAACAACAAGGCAGCGACATCAAGTAATACTGTATCAGCCAAAACTTCGGTAGACGGACAAATTATTCCAAGCCCACATGTGAGGATGGGTCCAGAGCTCCCAAAATCCTTCTGTGCTAACTTGTGACTTTTTGTCACTTGATTTGTTTCGTCCATCCCCAAAGCCTTTCAACATTGAGATTTTGGGGCGCGGGAAAAGGACTCATAGCGGAGGGTTTGAATCTCTCACAGGGGGCAGGGACGGTCGCTTCAGACTGTTGGGGTCTTGTGTTTGAGAGAAACACATGTAAGCGTACCTTTTCCAGCGATTTCGGTGTGCGACACCATGGTCATCTACCAAAAGCTGCATCCCGCCACCTCTGAAGAAGAGATCCCTACTTTTCAGTGAGCTCAGCGTAGGCCGACTTGACTCATGAATGTTGACTGACGATTCATAAGCCTCTGGTTGCTTAGCTGGGCTTAGCGAGGGTCCCATGTAGAGAGGATGCTTCACTGCGACATGAACCTGGGATTGGTCGGCTTCAAAGGTTCAAGCGCTATTTTTGCCCCAGCCGCTAAACGACATCAAATATGTGTTCAAAGTCGCGAGTGGTGTTACACCTTTTGGCCCCTTGGATGCTTGTAAAAGAAACAAAGAACAAACCAATGACGGGCTTCTCTATTTCTCTTTTTGGGACTGTCTCAAACAGAGAAACCCCCAGACTGGGCGAGGCCTCTGTTCCTGCACAACAGGGTAACACAAGGGGCTAAATGGTTGCACCCTATTCCCCCACAACGAGATGTGGTTTCAGAGTCACCCGAACCCTCATAGCGCTAGAATCAACTCTCTGTTAAACTTGGGGTCTAGAGCACTATTGAGTGGCTCGTCCATCTGTGGCCTTTCAAATCAAGGGTGCACTACCAAGCATGCGTTCAACATGGGGAACAAACATGGCTCGGACAACCGGCCCACGCGCCCGTTTCTCCAAGGCACATCTGCGTCCGCAGCGCTGCGCGGGCCTGCGGAGCGCCCCTGTGGACAAAGCCCAAAACTGGGCATCCTACAACATGGACACATCAACAGGCACGCAATATACATTCCTAAAATCCCCAAAATGGGGCACCTCCTAGAAAAAGATGGGTTCCATTGATGTGCTCGAAACACAAGCCAACACAAGGTGCCGTAGTTTAGGAAGCACCCACACGTGCAAGCTGCCACTGGAATATAGCCTGGGCCGTCCCGACCCCTCACTGGCTCCATCATCCACTGGCGCCCGGTGCAAATGCACAATCCCTCGCTTGTGGCTTCCAGCTTCTCATGCAAGTGGGGGACCAATGAACCGTTGGGGATCCTCTGGGAAACTCTGAGCCCTAAACCGCCTACAGCCATACACCCACCCAAAGCCAACCCAAAGCCAACCCCAAACCACCAGTTGCATGCTCCTTTCCCGGCCTTTTCTCTCTTTTTGTGAGCGGCTTGGCCCATTGGCCCCAGAAAAAAAAAAAGAGAAGAAGGAAAAAAAACCGGTGAGAAGAAACGGGGGCTTCCCGGGCCAAAACCGCCCCATCCTTCCACCCCTCGCCCCCCGCCTTCGAGCCGGGGCCGCGGGCTCACCTGGCCGCTCACCAATCCACTCCCTCTGGGGAAGGGACGAAAGATCCGGGGAGAAAAATCTCGAGTGGCGCCTGTTGGAACTACCCCCCCCCCCAAAAAAAAAACAAAAAAACTAGATGGAATTTATAAAATCAAGAAGGAGCCAACCGGAAACCGAGAAAAAACCGTGCATCGATGCTCAATCACCCAGAAGTTTTGACAGTATCCCCCACCCTTGCAACAAAGCAATCCTCATCATGGGAATCAGGACATGCTCACAGAAGGTATGGGGGGAGGCCCTCCTTCCAAAATGATCACCCGTCTTCCTGTAGCTTCAACACAGGACCCAAACATTGCGTGGGGTTGTCCTCAAAAAATCCAAAAAGGGGACCTTAAAAAGGCACGCTTTGGTACCGGGGCACATCCCGAAAGCCATGTTTCCCTTGACACGTCATTTCTGGGAACATGGGTCTGGTGTGTCCTCCAAAAAGTCAAAAAAATCCAGTGTGTAACAGCTGATTCAGAGGTTGTTTAGGGTCCAACAATTCTTCTGTGAGTCACCCACAGCGTCTGCCTGGTTTGCTTGCACGCTGTTTAAGCACAAACCGCAGCTCAAACCCCGTTGCAAAGAGTTGTGGTTGGATGTGTTTCGTGGTTCTCTCCGGCAAACGTCACCACATCAAATGGGGACTCAACCAACATTGGCCCAACAGGTGACAAACTCATTCACCAGACTTCTGCAAGCTCCTTCGACCGTAGATTTATAGACCAGCAGCAAAGCACAATGCGCGCCACGATGCTGCGCGACTCCCTGTTTTTCTCCGGGCACTCGCAACAGGTCAGCGCACTGCTCGTAGCTCCGGCTTGGCTTCGACATGGCAAAAGTCTTCGCCGAAGTGTGCTGGAACATTGCAAACAGCTGGCTCTGCAAATTAAGACACACCCCCGCAGATTAACTTGACCTTGGATTCTGGAGGGTTGGACTGCAGTTTCAAACCAGAAAACTGGGAAACTCCCAAGCGACCCTCATAGAGTTCGTTTAACCCCAGAGCTCTTTCTAATTAATGACACCGCCACATGGCACAGCAATTCCGAAAGGCACCAGCAATTCATGATGACATGGGTGACATGGTCAAAGTCCCTCTTAGATTCATAGCTCCGTCTGAGGATTCTGATAGTAATGAATCCAATGATTGGGAATGTATGCTGGTCATGGCACGTTGGATTCCCCGCAAATCACGTTGCAAATGTAAAGGGATCCAGTGTTTCCTCGCAACCTTCAGGAATCCACCAACATGGACTTGGGCATGTCTGAGGTCGGGACAAGAAGCCGACTCCCGCGAGATGGTTTTTGGAATTCCGGTCCCTTCTCATCCTCCGGCAAACAATAGCCTCCATTTGCTGAGAAACCTCCTAGAAAGAATAGAAATCTGTTCAGTAGTGAAAATGTCCGTTTGAAATCAACAGAGGAAATCTGAAGCAAATGGAAGGATAGACTACCAATGACGCCGCATAGACCCAATTCCGGACTAACATGCCCGGTGGATTGACAAGGGGTGTTTCTAAAAAAACACAAACACTTTCTCTTGCACTTTCTTTCAACCCTGGATTCCCGGCACAGCAACCCACGTGGGTTTATCTCGATCCTACACTTCGGACCTGGAAACCGGGGCCGGTCGATGCGCAATGCGCCGGTCGACGGCCAGAAGATACAGAAATGAGCTGGCCCAACCGTCCAAAAGTTGGTGGATTCGCCGAGCAAACCGATGTTGGTTAATTTGGAAGGAATTCCAAAGGTTCATTCCAATTCTGGTTTCCCTAGTTTGTTTTCAGAAGCCCACGGCCCTCGGGTTTTGGGGGCAACTTTTGGAGGAGAATGGAGAGGGTACGGCAAGAGGCGTGAACCCACAACTGGAAGGCAGGCGACACTCCCTAGTCCCCAGGATTCCCTATCAAGATTCCATGGGAGATCGTGGGATTGGAAACGCAGCTTCATGACGGTAGTGAGCACTCAATAGCAGATCACACGCAGACCGCTCGCTATGGTCCTCACTTGCTACCGCCACATTAGCTGCCATGTGCTTACTATGCTCTCCCGCCCTGTCGTACCCCCCAGTGTTAGGCGGCAATCAACTGGAAAGCCATATCCCCTTAGCATACGAAAGGATATGCTGGGAGCCACTGCAGGGTACAGCACGGCCTTGGAAGCATTGTCCGTGGAACATGAGTTGCAAAAACTTTCGGAACTGGTACCTAAGGCATCTCAGCTTAGGAATTTCCTGTCTTGGCCCACATCTGGGGTACGAAAATACTATGTCCAGCTTGTGGTTGACATCTAGTTTGCCGAAGCAAAATAGTTTTGGAGGAGACCCGAGGTGTAAGGTCTCCGACAAGCAATCTTAGTGAAACTTGGCTCCCTCGGCATCCAGCAGAAAGAGTCCTATTGACCATTGCACTTTCCGGCCACCATTCAGGATTGGCCTCTACCCAAGCTACCCAAAAGGCCTGGCTTCCAAGCAATCTTTCTCTTACAAATGCCGACAAGTATATTTAAGTGATGGGCAGCATAATCAACTAAGGATGCGAGTTCCACTCGCACCGCTTTCACACATGCGCTTTGGTGCGCATCTGCAGTGCTAATCCTGCTCTGCAGTCAATCAACACAAACGGGTTGGAGCACTGCTTGGGCCGCCCACCCGCACACACGGGAGCGAAACAAAGAACGTCAGGAATACAGGCAAGGTGGGGGGTTGCCAAAATTCAGTACCATTTTTGTACGCATACCAAATTCGACCTTCCCAGCATTTGTAGCATTTTCCTGGAACCCTGGGACGCATCTTTTCAACCAGCTGGCCACCCCTGTGCAGCCGGAAAAAGGAAACGCCGAAGCTAGAGCTGGCGCTGGAAGCGGAAGTTTCGAAGTACGGAACAACTTTGCCCTTCTCTCTCTCTCTCTCTCTCTCTCGCTCTCTCTCTCTCTCTCTATCTCTCTCTCTTTCTCGCTCTATCTCTCTCATGATATTTATCTTTATTGCGTCTTTCTTTCTCTGTTTTTCTTTCTTGCCGTCTTTGTTTTTCTGTCTCTCTTTCTTCTTTTCTCTTCCTCTTTGTCTCTGTCTTTCTCTTTCACTCTCTCGCTGTCTCTCCCTCTCGCTCTCTGTCTCTCTCGCGCTCTCTCTTTCTCTTTAGTTTTCTCTATTTATTTCTCCCTTTCTCTGTCTTCTTTGCTTATCTCCATCTCTCCCTCGTTCCATGTATTTGTTCTTTCTCTTTGTTTCTTTCTGTATTGTGCTCTTTCTCGTTCTCTTCTCTTTGTTTTCCCTTTTTTTCGCTCTTTCTCTTTGTTCTGTTATTTCCCTTTTGTTATTTATCTTTCCTGTTTCTTTGTCTTTCTTCTTTTCTCTCTCTTTCCCTGCCTCGTCCTCATTATTTTTGCTGTCTCTCTTTCGGTTTCTCTCTCTCTTTGTCTTTCTCCTTCTCCTTCTTCTTATCTCTTTCTCTTTCTTTTTCTTCCTTCTTGTTCTTCTTCTTCTTCTCTTGATCTTTCTCTCTTACACTTTTTCTCTTCCTCTTTCTCTAGTTTCCGGCCCGACAGCGCTGTGCGCCACGAAGCTGTACCTGACCTTGCGAAAGTGCTGCGCCTGTCATGAAACCAGCACCTGGAATTCTGAAAGCGCTGCCGCATGCCAACGTGCTTGCCACAAAACCTTGCGAAAGCGCTGCGCCAGCCATGCAAAGCAATGTCGCGAAAAGTGCGCGCGGCTGTGGCCTCCTACTACGACTACTACTACTACTACTACTACTACTACTACTACTACTACTACTACTACTACTCCTACTGCTGCTGCTGCTGCTGCTACTGCTACTGCCACTGCTACTGCTACTGCTACTGCTACTGCTACTGCTACTGTTACTGCTACTGCTACTGCTACTGCTACTGCTGCTGCTGCTGCTGCTGCTACTGCTACTGCTACTGCTACTGCTACTGCTACTGCTACTGCTACTGCTACTGCTACTACTACTACTACTACTACTACTACTACTACTACTACTACTCCTCTACTTCTACTTCTAATACTATTACTACTGCTGCTGCTGCTGCCGCCGCGGCTGCTACTGCTCCTACTACCACTGCGGCTGCCACTGCCACTCCTACTGCTACTCCTGCTACTCCTGCTGCTGCTGCTACTGCTGCTACTACTGCTTGTTGCTGCTGCTACTGCTACGGCTACCTACGGCTGCTATGCTGCTGCTACCGCCACTGCTACTGCCACTGCTACTGCCACTGCTGCTGCTGGCTACTATGCTCGCCCTGTTTGGCTTATTCCGGAACAAATACCTCCGGGGCGACCCAAAGCATGACACTCCATCATCATTCCAGCCAATATGCCAATATCTGACAACGAGCTTTCCTTATCGGAGGCGTCAAGTCGGGGCGATCCCGCACCCGCCAGCGCCTGGGGTAACAAGCGATCGGACTTCGAGCTCAACGCCGGCTCAGGGCGTGGGCGCTTTGGACATTGCAGCTTGCAGCTGGGAAAATCTCTCGCGAAGCCCGTGGGACTTCAAGTAGTCCATGGCAGTATAGCCCCAGTGATCCCTCTGAACCGGATCAGCGCCGCAACGGAGCAGCAGCAGGACCATGCAGGCATCGCCAGACTTGGCCGCCTGCAAGAGCGGGTAGGTGTACCGGAAACCGCAGCACATGACCTTGCGAGAGTTCACGCCCGCGAACTTGTTCCTTTCCAAAAATGCGGCCACCCTGGCCTCCCGCTGCAGCTGCTTGCGCAAGCTCCTTTGGTGGGTCTGCCAATCTTGCTTCAACGACTCCAAGGGAGTCATTGGGTCTTCAGAGACTGTAGTGGGCTCACCCATGAACCAACTCGTTATATCCTCCTCCACGAGCTTGCACCTGCCTCCAAGCATCTGGAATTGGATTTCCCCCATGGCTTTGGATTTGTGGAGGCGGGCCGCGTTTTGGGCCACTCACTCGAGCCCTCAGGTGAAGCAAGGAGGCCACACCACAAAGTGGTGCGTGCATGTGCTTTGAACCTTCACAAATCGACAGAAGCACTGCTCGGCTTCAAGAACAATTCATCATCCGCAGGTTGCCTTTCGTGGAAGAGAATCAAAGATGCGCCATGCCCTTTTTCTGTCGCTGGAGTCGGATACTTCAAACATGCGGATACCACCTTGGAGGCCACTAAGGAACCCCTTAGTTGTCTAACTTGCGATTTGGGTATTTTCGACGCCTTCGGTTAGCGGTTGCATCGGTGCCGGGTTCCGAAGGGTTACCGCGTAGGTTTGGGGGGTTCGGTGGAGCGGTCTGCTCCATCGCGGGGTTCCGGACTGCAACAGGTTTCTGGAGGGCTCCATGAAGGACAATGAGGGCTGCGGGTTGGAGCGGTTGGATCGGGTTCTCGAGTTTAGTGCTGCGGGCCAGGGTTCCTGAAAGGCTTTTCACGGGCGAGCAACTGACTCTGGACCATGGCAAGAACGATGTCATTTAAGGGGCTCCCACTTTCAGCATTCCAAAGCTCGGGTAAGCTGTGAACTACAAAGATTTGCCGACCTGAACTGCTCATCGTGGGATGATAACGGTTGCAAACCAACGCCTCTAGGGCTGCAAGGGAAAATCCAAATTGAGGAGGGGTTGTCTCATTCAGACACATTAGTACCCGATGTGCGATGTCCAGTTTTGGTTTCCCCAGTCTCGTTGCGTGGCTCCCTTGCTTGGAGTCGCGTGCTCCGATTTCTCGCCTCTGGAAGAGTGAGCTGGGTCCCGCCGCGGCCTGCGCGCGCAAGATATGGCACGTTAAATTGGCGTATGGCAGCCTGTACATGTCCGTGTGCGAGAGTCATTGCCAATATGAATAACTAAATATATGTATATACGTATATTGTGCATGTGATGCATGCCCGCATGAAGAATCGCACTTGAACAATCGCGATGAGTGTTTCCGTACGCGCCCAACCTCGCTGTCAATGTGTGTGTGTGTGTGTGTGTGAGTGTGCGGGTGCATGCCGTGATAATCTGAGTAGATTCGATATTGTGTGTGTGTGTGCGTTTGTTTTTGTGTTGTTGTGTTTTGTGGTGTTGTGTTTGTGTGTGTGTGTGTGTTTGTTTTTGTGTGTTTGTGTGGTTGCGTGTTTGAGCGCTTGCGAGTTTGTGTGTGTTTGTCTGTTTGTGTTTGTGGGTTCCTGTGTTTGTGCTTTTGTATGTTTGCGTTTTTGTTTGTTGTGTGTTTGTGTGTTTGTGTGTTTCTGTTCTTCTGTGTTTGTGCGTGTTTGTGTACTTGTTTGCTTATGTGTGCTTTGTGTGTTTGTGTGTTTCTGGGTTTGTGCATTTGTGGGTTTGTGGGTGTGTGCGTTTTGTGGGTTGTTGTGTTGGTGCGTTTCTGCGTTTGTGTGTGTGTGTGTGTCTGTGTGTTTTGCGTTGTTGTGTTTTTCTGCGTTTGTGTGGGTGTATGTGTGTGTACTTTTGTGTGTTTGTGCTTTTTTTGCGTTTGTGGTTGTGTGTTTGTGTGTTTGTGTGTTTGTGTGTTTGTGCGGATTTGCGTTTGTGTGTTTGCGTGTTCGTGTGGCTGTGTGGCTGCGTGGGTGTGCAGGTGTGTGGGTTGTGGATTTGTGGGTGTGCGAGTTTGTGTGCGTTTGTGTGTGTGTGTGGTTCTGCGTGCTGTGTGTGTGTGTGTGTGTGTGTGTGTGTGTGTGTGTGTGTGTGTGTGTGTGTGTGTGTGTGTGTGTGTGTGTGTGTGTGTGTGTGTGTGTGTGTGTGTGTGTGTGTGTGTGTGTGTGTGTGTGTGTGTGTGTGTGTGTGTGTGTGTGTGTGTGTGTGTGTGTGTGTGTGTGTGTGGTTGTGGTTGTGTGTGTTTGCGTCTGTGTTTGCGTCTGTGTGTGTGTGTTTGTGCGTGTTTCTGTGTTTGTGTGTTCGTCTGTGTTTTGTGAGTATGTGTTGTGTGTGTGTGTGTGTGTTTCGTATGTGTGTGTGTGTTTTTGCATGTGTGTTTGTGTTGTTTTGTGTTTGTTCGTTTTTGTGTTCGTCTGTGTGCTTCGTGTGTGTGTGTGTTGGCATGCTTGTGTGTGTGTGTGTGTGTGTGTGTTTGAGTGTGTATGTGTGTATGTCTGTGTTTTTGTGTTTGCGTGCCAGTGTGTTTGTGAGTTGTGTGTGTGTGTGTGTGTTTGTGTCTGTGTTTGCGTGTTTGTGTGTGTGTGTGAGTGTGTATGTGTGTTTGTGTGTGTGTGTGAGTGTGTATGTGTGTGTGTGTGTGTGTTTGTGTATTTGTGTGTGTGTGTGTGTGTTTGTGTGCATACTTGGATGTCTGTTCGTATGTATGTGTATGGGCATGTATGTATCTACGTATGCCTGCGTTTATGAACGCACTTGCATCTATGTACCTCTCTACATGTGTGCATGGATGGATGCCTGGATGCATGCACATGCACACCAGGCACGTACGTACGCGCATGTACATATGTACGTAGATGTGACTGTATATGCATGCATTTGGCCTTCCTCTGTCTGTGTGTGTGAATAGGTGTGCACGTATTGATGCATATTTTTGCGCACTCCTTGCAAAGCAAATACAACAGGTACATGCTTGTTCCCCAAGCAGAAAGCAAAACTTTGACCAACCCAAACTCTGGTTGAAAAGGGGCGTGTCCCATTGACGGGATCTGGAACCTTTCCTGGTAAAACACCCAACGGGTGGATTGCGGGGCTCTCGGTGACCGATAGAGCTCGAGCCGGGAGCACCTCTCGGGCTCTTCACCTGCGTCGAGATCTCGGCGCCGTTCCAATGGTTACCAAATCCAAAAGCCACAAGCAGACTGCCAAAAGACGCAAACTGAGTTGAAGCTCCTTTCCATATTGCTTGTCCGTTAGTCGCTGTTTCTGTTGTTGATTGCTTTTCTTAGTTGTTGATTGTTTTTCTTAGTTGTTGATTGAGCGCCCTCTTTGAAGCAACCATTCTCTGCAATGAAGGACAAGGAAATGAGAGAGCGGGGAGCGCATGGACCCCAAACCAGGACGTCGTTGTGTCAGGGCCATGCGAGTCTCAGTCCAAACCGAGTTGGCCTAAACATCGGCCAAGAGTGAGCGCATGTACAAACCGCCAAAACGGTCCACGTCCAGTGCTAGCCAGCTGTCAAGCCAAATTGGATCACTCTGCTAACATGCAGCCTGGCAGAAGGTCTCTCAAAACAACTCAAGCACAAGCTAAGGCAGGACAAAACAATCAAGGAAGCTCGGGATGACTTTGCCAGGACTGGGCGAATGCCATTTTGCCTCCTGGGAACACTATACACTATGGTGTTCTGCATATGATGCTTCGCTCGCCAACTCCAACGCCATGCTGGCCAATGAGAGCTAAGACGAAGGGAGAAAGGCGAGCTACGATCACTCCATCTTCAGGACAATCACAGTTTCACAAGAGCACCCGCATGCCACTCCGGGCAAGTAGCGCGTGAACCCAGATGCACTGACACACGTTTTGGAAGGAAATCCAAGGAAGGGCATCTTAACGGGCCCTTTTTCCGTGCCCAGGGGCCCTTCGTGCCGGCCTCCGCCAAGCGCTTGGACGGGCTCCGCTCGAGGGAGCCTGGCGGAAAAGTGAGGCCATAAGCCGCCTCCCGGCTACTCGGGTGAGTAGGGTCTGGGAAAACGTCAAAATATTCCTCCCCTCTTGGTTTCCTTGAGGGGGAGGCTTGAAAACTCCAACTGACGTGTTGGCTTCTATGCTGCGTGGATTTTAACAGAAACCTTTGCACCCATGCTCTTCTCTCCTTGGAGCCCTCGAGGATGGTAAAGCCCAGAGTCTCTGCAAAAAACAAAAATCATTGGGTGCACTCCCCCCCATAAACCCCTTGCTTTCGCCCAAAAAACGAGGGAAGTTGAATGGACCCCATGTGGACCAACACGTTGGTCAAAAGCCCTTTGTAGCTTCAGCTGTGCGAGGCTTAGCTAGTCGGGCGTCACGGGGCTTAGCTCATCTGCACCCAGCTTCTTGGGACGCAAAGCCCTCCACCCATTGAAACCACCTGATCGATGTCTGGACCCGACATCATGAGCATTTGGAGATTGGTCGACGCTACCTGTCCATCCAGGTCTGAAAAAAAAACCCAATGAATTGCCATCCGGGCGATTCCTGCCACTGCGCCTCCCCCGCCAGGGCCAGGGAAAGCTCAAGCAAGAAGCTGCGGGCCGTTTGTAGTACTGAGCTTCCCGCTCTCCAGAGAATCAAACCAGATTTAGAAGAGGCCTTCAGTAACTGGGGTTCAGTAGATGCTGTCAAAATGGGACTTATCAAGCATGCAAAAGAAAACAGTGCCATGTCGGTCAGACTTTGAAATATGCCATGCCATGGCCACTGTCATAAGTGCGGCACAGGGTAGACCCTCGAGACTTGTCCTTCGTTGCAATGCCTCGCTTACAGATTGACGGACCAAAACTTGCCTCCCTATTTGTGTGGTTTGGGGGCCACCTTAAGTACCGGTCTCGGATACCGGCGCATGTTTGAAGAGCACCTTGCGGTAAATCCAACCAAACCCAAGGCAAGCACAAACCAGTCATGATGGAAATTGGGCCTGTAGTCAAATGTACACATGTATGTGTATAAATACACACATATGTTCAGGCTCTAGGTCCCCTCCTCCCCCCCACCCATGGTCAGCGTACCCCCACCCGCCCTGAGGTTCAGGGTGTAGGGTTGTCTGAGGCTTGCTTAGTTTAGAGTGAGTTTCGGCTTCGTTGTGTGCAGACTCTCCATAACCCCGAGGACCGGGAGATGCGCGGGCATGTTGGGGGGGGAGATACCATTGGGAGGGGGAGGGGGGCTTGGGACCGGGAACATATGTGCATATTGTGTATATATACAGATATTTATCTATATATATATACGTATATTATATATATACGTATGTAGTACACAGTACACACAAAATTAATATGTGAATTTCCGCGCTTCCCCTTTTCGCACAAACAGTAAAAAGCAAGAAACATGTGTTTCCTAACTCTACCCCACTGGGCACCAAACTGGGACAAACCCCCACTGCGCGCGCCTCGAGGGCTGACCCGAAGCGAAGGCTTGGCCTGCCAAAGGGGATCCTTCTGGCCGTTCTGGCATGCGCAGCAAATCAAACATTGGTCAAACACTGGAGCCCGTTTGTTGGCCGTGCTCACGAGAAGGGGGCGGTCGTCCGACGAAAGTGAGTGAAGGAGCCCGTTTCATATTTGGACCCTAAAATTTACGCGAGCCTTGCAGATTCTCGTATGTGCGGGTCAAAGCGGGTGGCCCTATGAGTGCGATCCAGAGGCCCCATGACGCTTTTGGAGTGCCAAAGAGGGATCCACGGGCGACATGTGTCCACGTGCCGAAACAGGAACAAATCTCAGAATGGCGGTGTTTTCTTTCAGGTCTGTTGAAAACCAAGCCAAAAAGGGTACCCTAAAACACGAGTGGCCAATGCACTTTGTCTCCGTCACATGGCGCGGTCGCGCCGTTGTTAGCGCTTAGGGAGTTGCCGCGGTGATGGTGCCGTGATCAACCAGAGACCCTCACATCATTGGCCCCACATAAAGAGTTCAAACCACAAATAGGGGACTCCCTAACTACTTTGTCAGGTCGGTCGCAGCCCCGACATCGAAACGATGAGGCTGGTACATCGCCTGACAACCAGAGACAACCCAATTGACAGGAATCCGGGATCATCTTTCGGAGCAATCATGTTTCGAAGGTAGTCTCAAGAGCACCCTGGAATGAGACGACAATCGCTGGGCCCATTCACTAAATGTCCTCCAAGAACAAAGAAGCAGCATCGTGCGCCCTGTTTCAGAAAAGTAATCTGCTCTGATTTTGTGGGCCTCCAAATGGTCCCTGATTGCTTGGTTTCTTTTGCCAGGGATGAGCTCCTCTCCTTCACAATGAAGAACTGTTTGGTCGTGGCTCCCTGGGGTGCCATAGAGGCATGACAAGCAGCAAGCGAATCAGGGCCCTCTTGCCTGCTGTTAAACAGCAAATCGGTACCTAATTTCGACGTACATCCATATATGCGCACGTAGCTCGCCCAAGCTATTTCTTGGTTGGAATTCAACAAAACTCATCAAAAAAAAGACATATTTTCCCAAGTGTCTCCATTTTGGTTTTGAGGTGGTCTTGGACAGTGTCCCTTTCTGGGGACCGTTTTATCATCGGGAACCTTCATGAATTGCCAAACATTGGGAGCCAAACAGGTCACAAAACAGACATGTCAAGCTGCACAGCAAAGGGCCATGGCTCATCTTGTGGCTGTGCTTTGCGATTGACCAAGGCTCTTGTGAGCTTTAGAATTAGCGATTTCTGGGCCGCAACTCACCGGATCCCCCTATGTCTAGCTCATATTCTATTTTGAAGCAACCAGATTCAGATCCGTAGCAAGGGGAGCTATTGTAGCCCAATAGTGGCTAGTGTGCACAAGCGACCAAGGACAAAGAGCCATGACCTTCCCATGGAGCGCTTGCTGCCTCCGTCCCGCGCTTCGAGAGGCTCCGCTCTAGGGAGCCTAGCGGGGATAAGACCGGACACTCCACTGGGTTCGTTGGGTCAACAAGCTAGTTGTTGCTTCATGTACCTGGTAGAGCAGTATGTTTAATGCAGTGTGCCTGTGTTTAGGTAGTTGTTTGTTTTATGCGTATAAGTTGTTGGTTGTTTAAGTGTTTGTCTATGCGTGCATGTGCTGCTTTTTGTGGGTCGGTGGCCGGTCGGTCGGTCGGTTGGTCGGTCGGTTGGTGGGTTGGTCTGTTAGCTTGGTTGCTTGAGTGCTTGAATGCTCGAACGCTTGATTGCTGGCTGGCTGGCTGGCTGGCTGGCTGGGCTGGCTGGGCTGGCTGGCTGGCTCACTTGCTTGCTTGCTCGCTCGCTTGTTTGCTCACTTGCTCGTCGGCTCGCTCCTTCGCTCGCTTGCTTGCTTGCTGGCTGGCCGCTTGCTTGCTTGGTTGCTTTCTTGCTTGCTTGCCTGCCTGCCTGCCTGCTTGCTTGCCTGCCTGCCTGCTTGCTTGCTTGCTTGCTTGCGTTCGCGCGTGGGTGGGCGCGGGCGTGCGGGCGTGCTCCGTTGGTTAGATAGTGAGTTAGCTGGCTGGCTGGCTGGCTGGCTGGCTGGCTGGCTGGCTGGCTGGCTGGCTGGCTGGCTGGCTGGCTGGCATGGTTGTTTGCTTGCTTGCCTGTTTGTTTTGCTTTCGTGTGTGTGTGTTTGATGTGTTTGTCTTGTTTGGATTTCTATTTGCTTGCTTGCCTGCTTGCCGAATGCTCTTTAGCTTGTTTGCTTGCGTGCTTGCATGCGTGCTGGCGTGTGATTGCGCTTCAGCGCGCATGCATGTGTGCTTAAGTATGCTTACTTTCTTGTGCTTGCGTGCATATTTGCGTGCTTGCTTGCTTGCCTTGCGTGCTTGCGTGCTTGCGTGCTTGCGTGCTTGCGTACTTGCGTGCTTGCGTGCGTGACTGCGTGCCTGTGCGCTTGCGTGCCTCCACGTGCTTGCTTGCTTGCTTGCTTGCTTGCCTGCCTGCCTGCCTGCCTGCCTGCCTGCCTGCCTGCCTGCCTGCCTGCCTGCCTGCCTGCCTGCCTGCCTGCCTGCCTGCTTGCTTGCTTGCTTGCTTGCTTGCTTGCTTGCTTGCTTGCTTGCTTGCTTGCTCTTGCTTGTGTTTGTGTTTGTGATTGTCCTTGTTGTGTGTGTGTTTCTGTTTCTGGTTGTGTTGCGCGTTATGTTTTAGTGGTTGCGCGTTTGTGTGTTTGCTTGCAGTGCGCGCGGTTGGTTGTATGATGGTGTGTTTGTCCGTTTGAGAGATTGTGTCGTTGTGTCTGCGTGTCAGCATGCCTTTGTGATTGTTTGTGTGTGTGTTTGTGTTTGCGAGTGTGTGTGCGTGTCTGTGCGTGGTGCGTGAGCGTGTGCGCGCGCGCGCCGGAGCATGTGCGTGTGCGTTGTCTTGTTTCTTTCTTTCTTTCTTTCTTTCTTTCTTTCTTTCTTTCTTTCTTTCTTTCTTTCTGTCTTTTTCTTTCTCTTTCTCTTTCTCTTTCTCTTTCTTTCCTTCCGTCCTTTCTTCTTTCTTTCTTTCTTTCTTTCTTTCTTTTTTTTTCTTTCTCCTTCTCTTTCTCTTTCTCTTTCCTTTCTTCCTTTCTTCTTTCTTTCTTTCTTTCTTTCTTTCTTTTTGTTTTTCCTTCTTTCTTTGTTTATTTCTTTCTGTCTTTCTTTATTTATTTCTTTCATTCATGTTTTTCCTGTTCTTTCTGTCTTTGTTCGTTCACTCGTTGCTTTGTTTGTTGTGTTGGTTGATTGTAACAATAGTTGGCGGGGGTAGTGTTTGGTTGAACAGGGTTGCACTTTTTATGTTGACTTGATGTGTAAGGGAGCTGTTTGTTTAGCGCAGTTTGGTTGTTGTGGCCAGTATCATTTGTTAAAACTCTGTGCGTTTGCCCAAAGGCTGAACGTGATTGGGATGAAACCAAACAGAAAATTCACCTTCACCCTTTGGGCAAATGAAGGAACTCCAATGCTCTTTCTAGAAGAGAGTCAAAGAACCGCTTTGGCAGAAATCGATAACCTCCCCCCTACTTGCCCGCACAGGGACCCCCTGGCCAATGCTTTGGGGATTGCCCAGTTGGGGTCTGCTTGGATGGTCTGTGAGTTAAGCAGCAACTCCGATTTCACCCCTGCTTAACCCCTTGTAAAGCTGCACTAGGTTTAGCCATTTAGCTAACTCCTGAACCGGCTAAGCAGTGCGTGAGCCAAACAGAGCTTCGTGCAGCCAATGGGCACACAGGCTAACGCGAAAGCACGTAAGCCTGGGGCGCTTGTCTTCAGCCAAATTGTTGGAGAAACGTGATCACCCGATCTCGGCAACAACTCACGGATCGTTGGAATAAGTTAAACGGACTGCAAAGAAACCTCCAGCAGAGATCGGTCGACTCTGGATCGCTATTTCGTGCAAGCGTGCTGCGCACGAGAAAATGAGCGCAGTGCCTCTGGGTCTGTGTGACAAACCTAGCCGATTGGCTTTGGAACTCGCAAACAGGGGCTTTCGACCAATCACCCTGTGGGTCGCCCATGTCGGAGTGTAAGACAGGAAGCCAATCACGCCTCTAACTCGAAAGATGCAGTTGCGCCTACTTGCGCCTACTTGCGCCTTTGCCCAAAGAGAGAGCAACAAGTCAAAGAGGGCCGGGAGATCCCCATGCCACGGGCGCCTGGAGGGGACCCCCGCGGGCTTGCAGACGGTGCCCGCGGGCTTCGAAGCAGCGCCTGAGCCGTGTCCGGCGAAGCGAAGCGGTGCCAAAAGGCCCGGGCCTGGAAAGAGTTGGTGGCATCCCCTGGCGGTGTCCCTTTAGGATTGAAAAAAATGGCTGCGAGTTGGCACACTGAATGTTAGGAACGTTTGGTTGACGACTTGAATCCGTGACCATTTGCAGAAATTGGACCTACCCAAAGCTTCACAATTCTGGTCGTAAAGCAAAATCTGAGACCGCTCGGTTCTTCTGTGGAGAAATCCTAAAGCACGCAGATCCTGAGAAAAGGGAAACACGGGGAAGAAACCAGCTGACTATGGGGACCTGCAAAACCTGCAGTTCCCATCCACAGAAACCGGACTTTTCAAGGCGGAGCCCCGGTTGTCCCATGTCCATGGCAGTCGGGTCCCCCGGCTACTGTGACCATCATCTGAGGCCCGTTTTAGGGGACCTAAAGAACGGCAGCTGTCCTTTCAGCTTGCCCTTAAAGCCGCTCAAACAAGGGCACCTTCCGGAAAAAGAAAAAACAAAACCTCCCTCCAAACATCAAAGCGCAGGGGCTCTCTTTCCAAAACGGCTCTCCAAAGGGGGTGCACCAAGCCACGTTTGTTGGTCCTGACGCGGCAGTTCTGCCTCTATTCGCCACTGTGTGTGTGTGTGTGTGCTTGAGGAGATCGCAAACAACTGCTTGCAAGTCAGCAGAGAAAAGAGGTTGGATTCGCTGGAGCAACACATCGAATCCGATTCTTGGAACCAATGAGGGTGGGGTGAAACCTCCCACAAGAAAGAAAGCAGCGGCCATTGCCATGGAATACTGCAGGATGACAAGATAGATATTGTATGCATACAAATATACATATGTATAATATGTATGTATGTTGCATACATGATTCTACATTATGATGATCCAATGCAGGTATTGCCGTGGGATACCACAAGGAAGTGTCAGCGGTCGTTTCCTGCCACAGCCTAGACAAAGGAGACACAGGAATCTCACAGTCAGAGCCAGACGAGCCTCACCACGCTTCGAATGGCTCCGCTCAAGGGAACCTGGCCAGGACAAAGCGCACCCCGATGGCCTGCCATCCCCCGTTCCGTGACACCCCGTTCTGCCTGTATACTCGTTACCTGGGATGGGCAAATGCCGGGGGTTCAGTCTGCACTGGGTTTGTCTCAAGGCCAAAACTCTGGCGAGATTGCCTTGAAAACCAAGCTTAACCGGGGGTTCCCACCAAAAGAAAACGCATTGCATGGTTTGACATTTGAATTCGTTCGGGGGCTTGGTGGATAAAAAAAAGAAATAAGCCCAGGTGATATCCCCAACAGCATGCGGTGCTCTTTTTAGTGCCTTTTTAGTGCTCGCACCACCCCACAGCCGTGGCAGAACCTGGTGGAACCCTGGTGGAACCCTTGTGGAACCCTCGTGAAACCTTACCTCAGGGCCGCCCCGGACCACCCCGGACCACCCCGGAGCCTATCTGGGCTGAGACCCCAACGCTTTCAGCTGTTGGGGAAAAACGGTGGGTTAGGGGGTAGAGGGTTTTGTGCTCAATCTGTTTGGACTTGGACCCTGCCACCCCACTGCCCCCCCCCCCTGAGACCCCACCCCCGTTTTTGGGGCAGCCCCGGCCCCGCTTTCGTTTCTCTTCTCCCCCTGGCCTGGCCGCGGGCTCGCCAGCGGCAGCAGCCGGGTGGTGGTGGCCTGGCAGACTGTTTGCCTCGTTCCGCTGGGGGTTCCATGGGCCCAAGCTTCAGAACGGAGTCATCGCCTGTGCCAAGTTGTTGGGACCCAAGGCGGCCCTCCTTGGCTTCCCATGACCATGACGAAAGACGGGTGTCCACACTACGCTGGAGACAAATGTGCCCCTTTAGCGGGGAAAATCATGGAACCAGCCATCTGGAGTTGTCCTTGGCTGTGACCTATCCCCAGCCACGGACACTCGACCAAGGAAATATCCAATGGCTTTCTATTGGGCTTTGCCATGCGCTGGCAGGCCCACGAGTGCGTGCGCTGGTGCGGCCAACCCGGACCCCCCGAATCAAATCAAACAGGCTGAAGGGTTCCCCAATATAACAACCATTGAAATGGAGCGCAGCGGGCATGATCATGGGGATGACACGAAAACGGTTCCAGGCGCCCTCCTCTTAGAACACCCTGTGCCCAAGGCCGTGCCGGGCTTCTTGCCGTACGGCCATTAAAAGCCCTGGGCAACGCCTCTAACATCTCAATGAGTCAAGAACGGATTTGACACTTCGGGGGATCGAGGGGGAACCAAGAATAAACCGTGAGAGATCCCAAATCTATTTCGACGCACCACACCCCCCCTCTCGGATCGACTCCGGTCCAAACCCACCTGGGTCGATGACATCTTCGAGGAGACCCGCGCCAGCTCCAGTTCTGCCGGCGTTTTCAGGTGAACAGACGTGGCGACTTTGTCCTTTTCTGGGTACTTTGGGTGTCATCCCCGGTTTTGTCAAATCGGCCTTCACTTTCTCTGTACAACTGATGGCGATGCAGCGAATTCATCCTTTGGCGGGTTCCCTCTTGCCAGAAGCAGCCAGAACTCTGAACTCCATTACGTCATTCATCACCCCACCAAATGACCCCTCCCTTTGCAATTACCATCCGATGGTGATGGTGAAGCCATCTTTCTTCAAAACAACAAACAAGACATAATATGTTCAACATAATGTGTTCCACTAGTGACCAGGTCACATCATATTAATATTGTTTCACCATGGTAGCAGTGGTAGCAAGTCCGGTGCACCCAGTGCACCCTTGAGAAAAAAAAGTAGAGGGACGTCCGCAAAAGCAGGTGAGTCTTCGGGCTTTGATTGGCCTCCGCTCGGTCGTTGGAACTCGGAGCCTGTTCCAAATTCTATGGCCCCAAACGTCACCCCCACCAAACGGTCAAGTTGCCCCCGAAAGCGGGGGGAAATGTAGGGAACAGTTGTCCGGATGGCCTTCTGTTTGGCTTCCCTCAGAGGCAGCCCGATGTCAGGTGACCCCGAAAACGACAGCTTCGCCTCCATCCCAGGCCACGGCCACACGGAAGTGGTCCGCGCCTGACGCCCCAGGCGGATCGTTTTCTCATTTCATCCTGCCTTGGGGCACGTGGACGCCTTTACATGTACACGTCCAATTCTGTGAATACACGCAGTCAATTCAAAACACATGCAAATACAAGTACACAAGCATGCAAATCGTCTGACAGGAAATTCCAAAGCGAGCCGCGAAATGGATGTGCCTTAAACTATACGGGTAGCCAGCCATTTTGGTAGCTCCCGTAGTTGTCAACCCAAATGGAAGTGTTTTTGCTGACCTTCACAAGTTTTGAGGGTGCGGGTTTCTCCAAGTTTCCCACGGGAAATAAGGGGAATCCCTTCGTCGTTTTCGTTTGGTTGTAACGAGAAACCATCAAAGAAGAGAAAAAATGGTGGACCGCTGAGGAGCATGGCTGTGTCAAATTGACTATGCCCTTTTGCTTTAGATTTCAAGGACATGAGAAATCCTGGTGAAGGAATCATCTCCATGACTGCGTAAGATCGCCAGTTCTTATAGGGTGGAAGAATGGCTCGGAACCCAAGACGCTCCAGACTCTCGAGGGGTATGGGAAAGAAAGCACTCTTTTGACAAGCAACACAGAACATGACAATCAATTTGCAGAAACACGCCTTGAAAAATAACCCTTCTTTTGAGGGTCCCATATTGGTGGCTCAAAAATGCAAAGCACTGGACTTGTGAAGCAAAGTGCACAGAGAACCACCGATTCCTGCAAAAGACAATACAGGAAGGTGCTCCGGCAAGTATTCACCGACTTCACAAAGACAAAGAGGGAAATGCACAAAATGAAATGGGCCTGAACTTTAATTAGGGACCCTTTGATGGACATCATTTAGGTGGGGATCCATGTCCACCAACCACTTTGGAGGGGGGTTCCCTGTTGAAATTCATAGCCAAACATGGCGGCCGAAGGGTAGGGCATTCAACAAATCTGGCCCTCGGCCCTGGCAATACTCAAAAAACACAAAAAGCCAACACCGCCAGCGAACCTGACCAAGGTTGACTGAGGCTGCAAACAACCCAACTCTTCAATGACATCCTGTTCTAAAACGGCAACCCCGCAAAGTTATCCAAGGGAGTGGTACAGGGAAGCCCGGGACAGAGAACGATAAAATATTTAATGGCAATAATGAAAGTCACAAAGGGCATTCCATGCCACAAAAACCAACACTAAACTAGCAGTAAACCAGTACTAAGCCAATGCAAAACCAATACTGAGCCAATACGAAACCAACACTAAACCAATACTAGGCCAATTCTACATCAATACTAAACGAACAAGAAGCGAAGACTTAAACAGCACGAAGCAGTATACGCTGAGCACTACAAAACCAACACTAAACCAATACGAAACCAACACTAAACCAAGCTCAAACAAGTACGAAACTGATACAGGACCAATACTAATCCAATGCTGAACCGGTAACTATTCAACCAATACCGAGCCAACGCGAAAGCCAATGCGAAAGCCAATGCGAAATCATACTAAACAGAGAGCACGGAAGAGGAGCGCCAGATTGGGGGCTATCACCCCGCATTATCCCATTCCCGTTCCACCACAACTTTCTCAGAAGAAACCAAGAACACAAAGAAGGTTTGCCCCTGTCCTGGTTGGTCCAACCACTGGGTTTAAGACTTGCGAAACCAGCCAACCATTGGAAAATGCTGTTTTAATTTTTTTGTGAGATGTAGAGCAAGCAACAGAGCAAGAAAATAGTGATCCCAAGTTTCGGGTGGGAAAAAAAAGCAAGGAAAAAGTGATTTTAGAGCAAACAGTGGGCACTAAAAAAGCAAGAATGCAGCAAACAAGAGACCAGAAATAGCAAGAAAATAGCAAGACAATTGTGAAACAAAAAGCAAGAAAATTGTGATCAACCCTCGAAACCAGCAAATCTGCAAATCACAGCGGGAGATCACTATTTTCTTGCTTTTTTGGAGTTGGAAATCCATATTTTCTTGTTTTTTTGGGAGGCGACGACCCTCGAAACCCGGAAATCTGCAAATCACAACGGGAGATCACTATTTTCTTGCTTTTTTGGAGTGGGAAATCACTATTTTCTTGTTTTTTTTGGAGGCGACGACCCTCGAAACCCGAAAATCTGCAAATCACAACGGGAGATCACTATTTTCTTGCTTTTTTGGAGTGGGAAATCCATATTTTCTTGTTTTTTTTGGAGGCGACGACCCTCGAAACCGGAAATCTGCAAATCACAACGGGAGATGACTATTTTCTTGCTTTTTTGGAGTGGGGAATCACTTGTTCCTTGCTTTTTGGGCAGGCGATGACCCTCGAAACCCGGAAATCTGCAAATCACAACGGGAGATCACTATTTTCTTGCTTTTTTGGAATTGGAAATCCCTATTCTCTTGTGTTTTTTTTGCAGGCGACAACATCCAAAAAAGCAAGAAAATAGTGATCTCCCGCTATGATTTGCAGATTTTCGGGTTTCGAGGGTCATCGCCTGCCCAAAAAGCAAGAAAATATGGATTTCCCACTCCAAAAAAGCAAGAAAATAATGATCTCCCGTTGTGATTTGCAGATTTCCGGTTTCGAGGGTTGTCGCCTCCAAAATAAACAAGAAAATATGGATTTCCCACTCCAAAAAACAAGAAAATAGTGATCTCCCGTTGTGATTTGCAGATTTTCGGGTTTCGAGGGTCGTCGCCTCCAAAAAGACAAGAAAATAGTGATTTCCCACTCCAAAAAAGCAAGAAAATAGGGATCTCCCGTTGTGATTTGCAGATTTCCGGTTTCGAGGGTCGTCGCCTCCAAAAAAAACAAGAAAATATGGATTTCCCACTCCAAAAAAGCAAGAAAATAGTGATCTCCCGTTGTGATTTGCAGATTTTCGAGTTTCGAGGGTCGTCGCTTCCAAAAAAAATGGGTTTCCCCCTCCGGGGGCGCGAGAAAATGGTGATCTCCCGTTGTGATTTGCAGATTTCCGGTTTCGAGGGTCGTCGCCTCCAAAAAAAACAAGAAAATATGGATTTCCCTACTCCAAAAAAGCAAGAAAATAGTGATCTCCCGTTGTGATTTGCAGATTTTCGGGTTTCGAGGGTCGTCGCCTCCAAAAAAAACAAGAAAATAGTGATTTCCCACTCCAAAAAAAGCAAGAAAATAGTGATCTCCCGTTGTGATTTGCAGATTTCGGGTTTTGAGGGTTGTCGCCTGCAAAAAAAATCAGGAAAATAGTGATCTCCCATATAATCCCTATTTGGATCCTTGCTATTTTGAGGTGCCCAAATCACTATTTGATGACCATCTGATCACTATTTTCTTGCTTTTTTGTGTCAACTGTTGCAAGTGAATCACTTTTTTCTTGCTTTTCAGTTTGCTCTTAATTTTCAGATTGCTATTTTCTTGCTCCAAGCCTCACTCCCAAATCACAAAATAAATTATTTTAACCTCCCTCAACGGTTGGCTGGACGAAAACTCTTAACACTGGGTTGGGGCTCCAAAAATCCAGGCTGGATGTGCGAAGACGAGGTCTGCCCCCGGCCCGAGTCCCAGTCCTTGTCCCGCCGCAGTCCCCACCGCCGCGCGCAGGGCGGGAGGCGGGTCCTGGACCTCCTTCCGCAGCGCTGGTGGCCTCCAGGATCGAAAGGCCCCGGTTTCAACTGCAGCTCGCGTGAAATGGGTATGTGTCACAAAGGTATCCAAACGCGGCAACGGTTTTTTTTGGGTTCCCGATACAAGCCCTGACGAAAGCAAACGCAAAAGACCCCAAAAGAACTTTCATGGGTGAAATCGGCTCGCAACCGCCCAGAACCACATGCCTTACGCAAACAGCACACACACAGAGAAGACCCGTAGATACACCCACACACGCACCCACGCACGCACGCACGCACGCACGCATGCACGCGCGAACGCGCACACCCACACGCACCAACTGAGAACTGCCTGGTTCCAGATCATGTGAACACGGCAAACCGAGCTAAGATTACCGACCCAGCTATCAAAACATCGGTTGTGGGTCTTTGTCCAACACAGGTTCATCAAACGAACTCTCCAGGTCTGGCGGTCAACCGTCTTGCTTTTGCCACCTGTTTGGAGAGCGCATACCTTCAAGAGGAATCCTACACTTGCTAGGCCGTACATTTTCCAAGACAGTCTGCAAAGGACCACTGCGATCAAGGCATGCAAACACAGAGGCACGCGTAGAATCCATCGCTCTCTACATCTTCCAAGTAGACGGCGTTGCCTTCCTGCGCACGGTCGCTCACATCCGGACAACCTGTACGTGTTTATAACTGTATGCATATGTATATCTATATAACTCCCCAAAGCACCACATCAACTCATCACACAAAAAGTGCATCCTTTTCTTTTCGATTAATTGCCAAATTGGGAAAAGGGGGCCCCCACAACAGCTGATGGATCCGTGGGAGTGCTCTCCCACCTCCCCGAGCGCCCTCCCGGCATTGAGGGGCGAGATCAATTCACTTCTTGTGGAAGAAACACCGCAGTTTTCCACTGGAAACTGTGGCCCAGCAGTGTTTAACTGTCGCGCAGGGTCAACACAAGCTCTGTCAGGTGGCCACGTGGGGCATGTTGCGGTCGGAGGTAAACATCTCTGAGAAGCGTGGCCATGATGATGACATACTTTGGTGGAGCAACACACGCGGGGTGGCTGCCACCACGAAACCCAGGCGGATCAAGATTTTCAAGGTTGTCCGCCTTCTCTACTCCTTGATTCCTATATGAGCTGGCACGGACAACTCCCCGATACTCATGCGCATGCGTTCAAGTGCTCCCCCCGCCTCATCTTTCCAATAGATGCATGAGGTGGGTCTTGGGGCGCGCCGCAAAAAAAAACTGGAGAACGGTTTTCGGGGAAGGGTTCCTGTAGCCGTGGCCAAGGTGTCCGGGATGTTCTGTGGAGAACCTGATCCCGTGCTTCAAACCAGTTCCGCAGGTATTGGCGAGTGGGTCTTGGTCTGCCAGGACATCAGCTCAAGGGTGTTGCTGTGGACTGGGCCGTCTCGAAAACCATGCAGGGGCCAGTGTGCTCCGCCGATGCGGGCCGGCGTGTCCAGCAAACAATCCTCAATGGCCTGGAAGGGGTCTCTCGTCCTGGTCTTCAGAGGACCCTTCTCCTGGCGGGCCTTGTGTTTAAGTTCGTGTGCTGCCCCACAACGCCCTCTGTCAATCGTGCCCCTGCATCTTGCGGAGAAACGGTGGGACCTCCTCGGTGTTTCGGCCTTGAAGGCCCTGACTGCTGCTGGGCGGAACGCAGGGCGAGGCAGGCAAGGTGTGGAGGTGCTGATTCGTCCTCGGAGGATTTGCTCTCTGAGGCTGCCGCCGTGAGTTCAAAGAGAAATGCTTGGCACCTGCGCAATTTTGGGGAGTGCGAGTCTTCCGCAGTTGCGCTTGGGGGAATCTGATCCAATTCAGCCGCGCTGGACATGAAGGGCTCGTCCGGCGCCGCAGGACGGCCCAGCTTTCCTCCTCCCGCTTTACCAGGGTCTCCAGGTGCTTCTGCATGGAGGCCCTGGCCTTGGCTTTCGCCTCTGCGACGTTCTTGTCGGCGTACATGGGGGAGTACATGGGTACAGGAATCAGAAGTTCCCCCTAAGCCAACTGATCCAATTCAGCCCGCTGGACATGAAGGGCTCGTCCGGCGCCGCAGGACGGCCCAGCTTTACCAGGGTCTCCAGGTGCTTCTGCATGGAGCGACGTTCTTGTCGGCGTACATGGGGGAGTACATGGGTACAGGAATCAGAAGTTCCCCCTAAGCCAACATGTTGGCCAAGTGGCACCAAGTGCACCCCTCCGGGGGTCCGCGTTGGCGACCCTAATCGAAGCGCCAAATTCCCATTTTCTAGAGCTTGTTGACCCCTTTTGCCCATTAACACACAACACACAAACACACACACACACACACACACACACACACACACACACACACACACACACACACACACACACACACACACACACACACACACACACACACACACACACCACACCACACACGCACGCACGCACGCACGCACGCACGCACGCACGCACGCACGCACGCACGCACGCACGCACGCACGCACGCACGCACGCACGCACGCACGCACGCACGCACGCACGCACGCACGCACGCACGCACGCACGCACGCACACGCACGCACGCACGCACGCACGCACCCACACACACACACACACACACTCACACGCACACACGCACACACGCACACACGCACACACGCACACACGCACACACGCACACACCCGAACACACGCGCACACGCGCACACGGGCACGCGCACACACGCACACACGCACACACGCGCACACACGCACACACACGCGCACACACGCACACACGCACACACGCACACACCCACACACACACACACACACCTCCCCCTTTTTGGCCGTGTCAGCAGACTTCCCCGCGACCCTTAATTCGGTCTCCTTGGCTACGCCCTTGCTGGTGCTTCGTACCCTCTTTGCGAAGACCTTTGCGTTTTGCCGGCCGGACTGGAGCAGCAGGTAGCCTGCGACCTGAGAAGCCGGTTCAAGAAGGCGCAAACTGGTAGCAGCGGTCTACCTTCAAATGTAAGCATGTCCCAAAGACAAGAACACCTTGATTCTTTCAGGGGCCCATGTGCACAGCTATATAGCGGGTCAAACAAGTTTGAGCTTGACTAAGACATGCCTCCATTCAAGGTGGGTTTCGCAGCTGGGTGCCTTAAGTTGTTTTCTTTAAACCTACCTGCTGCCCTGGGATCCTGTTTCAGCCAACTCTCGTGCCTGTGTAAGTCCAGTCATGAGCACAGGGTCCTCTAACACGACTGGATGGGATGTCGGTGGGAGAAATCGCTGGTATAGTACTGGTGTAGAATTGGCCGGTTCTAAACAAGTATCCGGGACGCTGGGAGTTTGGAGAATGTCTTCCTTAGGGGACCTGTACTCTTAGGTGCTGGATTTCGCCTGGCAAAGACCCTTTCTCGCTAAGGGTGATCGTGAAAACCACCAGAAGGTTAAAAAAGAAAAAAAAAGAAAACAAGGGACCCGCCTTGGCATGGGGTAGAACTTTCGCAAGGGTTCTGACAGAGTCCGGATGGACGGATAGTCACACCAAGGCCTTGGCTCCACTCACGCAGCAGAAGACCACCACCAGGAAGGTGCCCAGGCCAATCCACCTCGGATCCGTGAAGCTCGAGGAGCTGGGTTCTTGTGACCTGTGCTACCAACAAGCCCAGTGCTTCCAGTTACCAATATAGTATCCAGCAGGAAGCATCGTGTGATAAACACAACTGGCTACTTTGGTGGAAGCTGGAAGCGCTCTCAAGGCAATGTGCGATTCAAACAAGTATTGCACGGGTCAGGGGCACCCCCAAATGGACAGCAAGCAAGTTTTCTCACAGTAGATTCTTGCTTGCTATTCATAGGGTGCGAGCCGATAGTTGGCATGTCAGCTGAGCTAGGTCCTGAATCCATAGAACGTGTGGGAAAAAGCATGGATTCACACTGGCGGACATGTTGATCTACCTGACTTGTACAAAACACTTGGGATGCAGGAATGCGCTCGCCTTCGATCCAGTCTTTGTGACTCTCCCCTCCCGCCCAGACCCCACCCGGAAAAACACATGTAGCCTTTGACGCGCACAACAAGGAAGCCGAGCGGCTTTCTGAGGAAAACGGAGTCGGGTTGCCCTTCAATACATGCCCCGGGCAAGGGGATAGCCTGGCCTCATGATATGATCATCAAAGTCAACCAAGGGGTAGGTCCAAGGAAAATGACCCTTGTCACTTTTGGTCTATAGAACCGCCAAATTGCGTGCACTGTGAAAATTGGGACGAAGCGATGAGCCCAGTCATGCCCTGCATTTCCAGGGCAAACACATGGTTCGAAACGGCCAATCGCGGCCCAAGCACATGCCCTCGGCCCAGTCGATGTTGTCCACCTGCAGCTCCTCGCAAAAAAAAGTGGCGCAATGGTTTCATGTTTGCCAAAAACGTTGTGGGCTCAAGCCCTGTTCAACGTAATTTGACTCAATTGAGCGAGCCCTGAGATGACTCCGACGCGAGGCGCGACAAAGTTTGTTTGGGTTGGTACCTAAAGGGAAAGAGGAAAAACTTTACAGGGCACCCCCATTTCATTTGGTTTGTGTCAAATACGGACCCCAACAAATGGGTGGTGTTCCTTTGATTTCCCTTGAATCCAAGCAACAAAGGGAACTCTCAAACAAACACACACACACACACACACACCATTTTGCCATTGTTTTCTTCCTTGAGCCTTGCTTTTGTGGACCAGTCAGAAGGCCAGCGACGTTTTTCTGCTGCACATACGAGAAGCATTTGTCCGCGCTTTGGAATCGCATGGAAACGAGGCAACATGGGTATGGAGTCAAATTGGGGACCCTTTGATGGACATCACCCTGCAAAGTTATGCCCGCCAAAAAATTGTGACGGTGTTCCGACCATTAACATTCACATGACTATCGCCTTTTCGGCATTCAAGTGTCCAAGGGTCAAAAAGTCAAAAAGAAGCTTGGGTTGGAGCCTCTGTGACAGCCGCAGTCTTCATGGATGAAATTGTCCCCATTGACAAGTATGGAAGCATTAAGAGCTAGTCCTTACCTATGGCAGGGTTTGTTGTATACTTCAAGTTCCATTTTTCGCTTTTCTTTTGCCAATGGAGGTTGAACGTAAAGGGGAATCCACCTAGGGACTGAAAGGGTGCACCGCCCAGACACCTCACACCAACGGCCGTTTTCGTGAGACAACCCTAACACCCTCCAAATGGGGTCTGCCTGAAGGGGAAAGCCACGATTTTTGGGGTGCTTTTGTTTTGAGATACAGCATGGTGGTGTTCAAGGGAAGCCACCCCCAGCAATCTTGAGAACTCCAAATGCCAGCCGCCCAAAGGGAAAGTCTTTTCCCATAGGCGCCCCGCCGAGCCAGTGCCGAAGATGTAGTGGTTCTGCGGGAGCCCTGAGAAAACAGGGGCCAAAAAAAGACTCCCCGAATCCCCGCCAAACGTTGAGACCTGATCTTGTTCTGCCGGCGAAGCCCTCAAAAAATTGGGGACTCTAAGATTGGATGAGGAGCTTCTTGCAAGGCGTTCCTGCCACGAATTTTGGCATCTTGGCTGCTGCGAGTATGTCGGCCCCCGGTGTTGAGAACAACCTCCCCATTCCAGCTTAGCTTTTGGAACAGGGTCGTCCGCTTGAAGCTGCATCTCGGGCAAGTTGATGCCCTTTGCGAGTAAGGCTCTCAGTCTGGAGTTGGCAGGACCTGGGGTTGCTCCTCATGCTCACATATGGTCATGGCAAGGTACCAGCCGCAGGAGACCAAGACAGCCTCACAAAGTTCTGACTGAGCAGAGAAGTCAACCAAGAGTCCGAAATGCCAGCTGGTTGCAGGAGAAAGGTGGCACTGCGCGCTACAATCACCACGATAATCTACGCTTTCTCATGGGTTGGGGGAGCTGAAAGATCAATGTAGAGTAAAGATTCGATCTTTACTCTACCCTGGCCTCCTTTTCTGGTTGCCGTTTTGTGGATCCTACGAGCCCTAAGCAATGGCTTGCTCAATCAGCACCTAGCACCTATACCTTGGAAAGGGGGACAACGCAAAGCAGCCCCATTCTTGCACTGGACACCTGAAATATTGAGTGTTTTTTGTTGGTGTCTTGTTTTCTTTCTTTCTTTTTCTCGGGTGCCACAGATTCTCCAATTTGATTGGCAACCAATGGCGCGTTGTGTTTCGGCAGAGTTGATGCCCCAAAGCACGAGAAACGAGTTCCCGCCATCTTTTAGCCAACAACTCACTCACCCAAAAATATCATGGACCCTCAACTTTCTCGGATATAAAGAATCCTGTTTTTGCACAATTAAACGTGGCAATGGAACACATCGAATCATGCTTTCGCGTGAGGTACCTTGTCCCTCACGTCGTGTTGTGCGCCGTGCCCCACAGTTCCATTGCTAGTCTTTGTGGCGTCTCAAAACTGCCATGTCATTCTATGTGAAATAGAATGATTTACCAACCCTCGCGGGGACCCACCTGGGTTCTGAAGCCGGCACCTTCATGTCACAAAACCCAAAGGTCATGATGTCACTTGCCACCTCTTGGAAAACACCCAGCTAGGAGACTCCAAATCTCATTCAGAGATGAGCTCATAGCATTTGTCCTTCTTTGGATTGGTTTCGAAGAGAAACCGAACCGAATAGCCACCCATTTTAGTTCCACATCCCATTTGGAGGCGACACCACTTGCCCCGCGCCTGTAAAGTTGTTGCCGTCGCGATCCTCGGGCACAAACCAGGTCCCAACACCCACCGAAGAGGGGAACAAGACACGATCTGACGGTTGATCAAAAAGGGGATAGTCTTTCCGTTGGGACCCTTTGGTGCCCCCCTTAAAGCGGACAAATGCCAAAAAAAAGAGAGGAACCTTTTCTTTTTGAATACCTCCAAAGCCTGGAACCCAGTTCGTGATCTTGACACCCCCCAAAAACCTTCGTGGGGGGGAACCCTTTGGTTTGGTTCCAAAGGCGAATCAAAAGTACGCCAACCTTTTTGAGGGTCCTGGCCGAGCGTTCAACCCATGCATGAGAGTCGCAGCCTTTTATTCCTATGGGACCAAGGATTGATAAACCGAGAAAGAAAAAAAGAGGTGTTCCATTTTAGTGGGATTAAAACGCAAACGCACACACACACACACCCTTGTCAATCTGCAAGGTTGATTAGGGTACACAGAGGGGAAAAGAGAAATTATTGGACGATTTTCCAAGCAACTTGCCAAGCTGTGGGGGCGCCATGTCACTCGCGCGATCAGCTTGAGATGAGAGAACTTGAAGTCAGATTCACGCTGACGTTATGTGGTGCTGGGTTTGCCGGGCACCCAACAAGTCAGCAACAAAAAACCAGCGCCACAGAAAAAGGCCGGGGATAAGCCAGGGTGCCATGAAAGATGTTGCGCAAGCGCAGTCACTTTCCTAAGGCTTCACATCTTGAGCATGCAATGGCCGGCATTAGAGGCAAATAACTTGAGGAACAAGCCAACCGCGCGTGGCAAGGGCAGAGTTGGACCTTAAAGTCTTCGATTTCTACTCGCATGTACTACATCACGACTTTCTGCGGTGGAAAAACCCCTCTGCTCATTTCTATATGAATGGAATTCGGCATGAGTATCCCATCACTTCAAACTCTACACATGCCTTGCAATTCCTATGGACAGCTTTGGTGCTCTTTCAAGCCACGGAGGGCAACCGTGATGCGCACAGGGGCAACTTGTGCCAGAGGCTTGACAGTCTTTGGCAGGTAACCTCCCTCAAAGATAGACGTGCACAGGCTCCCTTTTCAAAAGGAATGTCTGCCAAAGGGGTCTGTGCACTTCCATGCTTGGTGGGAGAGTATCTCACATTCTGATTTCGAGACCCTATAACCAGCGGAAGTTCCAGCCCCCTTAACATGAGGCTTTATATCCACAGGATGCTCTAGCTCTCTTTACACCATAGGGGCTTATAACCGCCTCTTTTAACTGGGATGTTCTCCCCCCTCTGTCTATCTTGCGGTTTCCCAACCCCGAGCTTCAACCGCCAAGCTGCGCTCAGGGACAGCGGGGGCAGCACGATGGAGTAGAAGCTGCTTGGCCGCAGCTTCCCGCGCAAATCCACCTCATGCTGAATGCCAGACACGTCGGGCGTCCCTTCAAAGTTCCCAAAAAGCAATGATTGGCTTCACTTTGTTTTGGCTTCACTTTGTTTTGGCTTCACTTTGTTTTGGCTTCACTTTGTTTTGCCCAGCAAAACGATCCAAAGGTCGCTCGAAAACGAAAACGTGCCCAACGGAGGTGTCACTTCGCCTTGAGCTCGTCCTCCAACAAGTCGATCCGGGGATCCTGGAAGCTAATGCTTTCCTCAGGTCCGGGCGCGATGACAAACTGGTTAAACCAAGGGCTGTAATCGCAGCCAGGGAAGGGGGAAACCCTCAAAAACTCAACTGACGTGCCTTGTTAAAAACCCTTGATTCTCGTAGGTGGCTTAAACCATGACTCTCCTTTCGGTTTCACTTGGGGAACCAGGATATGGTTCTTCACATGTTGCCCCTTGATGATGCCCTTTCTGGTTTCCCTTTTCATACTTGGCTGCCTGTGGGTTTCCTTTTAGCAGTTTCACCGAGAGTCCTTATGTCACTACACCAAACCCAAAATGCTCATATTCAAACCACTTCACAAGGTAGTATACATGTATATATATATACATATCGTTATTTGTCGATTTGATGTCACTGACCTGTACTTCATGCACAGTTCCTTTTATAGATGACTCTGCTGCAAGAAGATCAAACAAGGTCATTCAAGGTATCTCTTCTTTTTATTGAGTAGCTATGATGTCAGAAGCTGAAAGTTTTGCAGCGTGAGGCTTCTATGAAAATGCCCAGCAATCTGTCTCCCAGTCTTCAGAAACAAGTAAAGGCTTTGGATTTGTTTTGCATTGTTTGAGCCCGTGCATCTTTTAAGAACCCAAAGCACCACAACTGCACAGCCTCAAAAAATGCAACAAGTTCAAACCTACATGCTCTGAAACCTGCACAGGCTCAAAGAAAGGCAAAAAGTGCAAGAATCTAGACCAATCAAGCCCTACCTCTGACATTGCAGCTGGATTTGCATTGTTGCATTTTGTTGAGCCTGTGCAGGTTTTGAAGCTTTCAGGTTTGGAGTGTTTGCGTTTCTTGAGCTCCAAAGCTCCAAAACCTGCACGGGCTGAAAAAATGCCAAAAAAAAAACATCCAAAGCTAAAAGCTCTGAACACTACACAGGCTCAAAAAATGCAAAAAAAAAATCTAGACCAATCAAGCCCTGACATTGATACATACTGCCAATAATACACACTGCCAATAGCAGTGTTTTCAACACTGACAAAGTTGCATCTGAAAACGCTTTTCGTTTTCGTTGCATGAAGCACGCAAAGAATATGTTGCATAAATATGAACATAAACACAAACACACTGTAAAATTACAGTGTTTCCTGCAAGGCATCTGCAAACCAAGTGGACACTGAACATCTGAACAATACATCTCTTTTGTGCAAGAAGTAGCAAGGTGGGCGCTCGGGGGGGTGACCATATATATATATATATATATGTATATATATATATATATATGTCTATATATATATGTATATACTGCACGATCTATGTATTTGCTTGGGTATCCCTCGACATTCAAACGTGAGGTCGAGCCCAAATTGGGCTCCTCTTCATGTCACTACACACACCCACATAGAGGCCCCTGATGTGAGGAAAGGCCGTAGTTGGGGCCCCCTCAATGATTTCGGTTTCCCTCAACCTTCACAAACCTGCAGTCGAGCCTGGGAAGGGAGAAGGCGAAATGGGGTTGGGGGTTGTTTCCGGCTTGTCAATCTCTGAACCCTCTGGGGTTTGCTCGAGGGACTGCTGCAGAGCAGCAACCATGCCGTTCGTAACAACAACGGAGTCCTGCAAGCTGTGGGTCTCAAGAGAGGGAGGTCCCTGTTTTTGTTTATGGAACAGAAGAGAAGAAAGCCATTGGGCCCCGAAACAGCTGGAAGAAGTTAACTCTAACAGAGGCACCGGCCGATTGAACCCTTGTCCCAAACCCTCGAATCGAAACCATGGTGGCCCAATGGTGGCCCTGCCGACAGCCTGATCGGAATGGGGCACATGCCTAATGTAACTTGAAGTGAGTCTTTCCTTTCCATCTCCCTCCTTTTTCCATACTTGCTCGTGTCAAAATGGACAATCCCAGCCAGGAGGGGCGAACTGTTCCTTTGGCTTTCATGTGACCGCCTCTCTCCGGAAGTCGGACAGTTGACAACCCGCAGTGCTGGACATGCACACGACGCTTGGCCTCAAAAAAACACCCCTCCCGCTCCCAGTTTGGCTCGAAAATGACCATCATTTCGAAAAGGCCCCTCTGGTTTGAAGAGGCCCTCATTTTGCTACGACGCAAAAGTTCCGCCGCCCCCAGCTTGTCGCCTTCGACAAGTGGCCAGCAAACGGCCCCCGTTGGCCTCTTCCCCCGTGAGGTGCAGTTCCACCCGCCGCGCTGACGCCTCCTGAGCGAACCATCGGCATGGCGTTGACCCGGTTTGAAGAACGGAGGGGGTCCTGCTAAGGTGGTCTGGAAGAATACCCTTCTCCTTTCGCCTTTCAGCACTCAGCCAAAAACAGCCCCCTTCCAGGGGGGCCGTACGTCAGATCATCGCAGAGTTCAGAGCCTTTGAACCCACAACATGCCTCTTTTCCGGTGTCAAGGGAATGGGAAATTTATTCCTGGGGCTTTGCCTCTGGGATGCACAGCTAGAACCTTTAGGAGGGGAGTCCATTTTCCCTGGAACACCCTCACAAAGATTGAGGCCTCGCGGTGCGTGGTTTTGCGGGAAAATACAAGGACAACGACCATGTTAAGGCTGTGCTATACAATACTTTGAGACAAACCCATGTGCTAATCAGGGGTGCAAAACCCTTTTAACTTTCGTGGTTGGTCAATACATTACACGACTGATCATTGCGTGGCACCTAAGCCATAGCTTCACCGGACAATTGAACCCCAGACTAAACCTATGGTCTGCAAAGAGTCAGAACATATCACTTGACGCTCTGCACCGCTTGACGCCGTGGACGTTCTTGTTTTTTTGTTGCCTCCAAAACGGAGCCCCGAGAACATGCAGGCTTGCCTTGGTTGAACGCTCCCATCTGTCCATATAGCTCTGCTCTATGGGGCCCCGGTTTTGGATTACCACCCCGTCAAACGCTTGATCTCCGGTTCGGTGTCCCGAGCAACCCCAGGCACCTGGGGCCTTGAAGCCTTGGCAAACTTGGGCCCCGGCGCGGCCCCAGAAGACCGCCTCCGTGAACTTCAGCGACACCTTGACGTGCCGAGCGCGGAAACCACAGCATTGCCCATCCCCTTTAAAAGCTTCCCGGGAAAAGTGAACAATTGTGTATATCTATTTTTGGCAAGTGGGTGAAAGCTTGGGGAGTTTGGAAGGGAAGGGGGGAAAATGGAAAACTTTGGTGACTAAGCCTTTGCCGGCCACGTACCAGTCCGTGATTGCGCGTATGGCCGCCAGGCCGTCTATCTCACCAGCTAGCAGTGTCCCAAGCAGGGATCCTTACATTATGCACCTGAACATTGCCTTGCAAATGGTGGTTTCCCTTTATTTTGGTGGAAAAAGCCATGTTTCAAATGGGCAAAATGTATCTTTTAAGGATTTTAAGGAACCCTGCTAAAGCATGCTTCTGTTCAGGTGTTCTTTGCACCCAAAATCCTTAGTTTGAGGATGCACCCAACTGGTTTGGTCCAACTCAACTGTGGGTCTTGCAAAGGCATGCTATCGGATTGGTGAGATTGAATCCTGCTGACCACAATGGTGTCGTGATGTACTTCAAATCAAATTCTGTCAGGATCAAGGACAATCTGTGTGTGTGTGAAACTATTCGACCTCTTGTGTTACGTGTTTTCCCCGGGGGAAAAAAAAAGAGGCTTGGTTCGCCTTTGTTTCCATGGACAGTCCGACTGTCTCCGCTTCCAAAAGTCGGTTGGTGCCCCATCCTCCAGCTCAGGCTTGGTCCCCCCACTCTTTCAGACATCGGTCGAATTTCAAGCGCCGCTGTCTCCAATACGATCCACGGATTGAAACAGAATTCCAATCCATCCGCACCCTCCCCATGAAACTTATGGCCGAACCCTTGACAGGAAGTTTCTTTGGTCTCTTCAGATGCACCAAGCGCGATGAAGATCAACCCTCCTTCAGGAGTACAAAGAAGCCCGCACCCAAACACTGCAGGGGGGTCTTTTTGCCACCTTTGGTGGAAAAATGATCGACCCCCTTGTAGTGGAGGATTCCTTTTTGAGGGGGTTG
>CAUJNA010001035.1:1055176-1072676 GCA_963377175.1 Effrenium voratum
GAGGGTGAGCCCCCAATTCCACCCTCTTGTGGCTTGAGCTAAGCAAACAACTACCGGTGGAGGTTCGAGTACTTCTGTGTATGTGCGTTTCTTTTTGAGGGCATCCTTTTTGGGTTCGGTTGAGAATTCCCACAGCGGTCCTCTTGTAGTTGACGATGTGCTTCAGGTCGATTGTCAAGATGCTATCCTGCACGGACACCTTCCACTTGCCTCGGCACGGAACCCGAACAGAGTCCCAATGCTTTTGCTAACCATGAGTATGTGTCAAACTAGCCCAAAGATGTTTCCGTTCTTTCCGCTTAAAACCAACCCTGAAAAAGGCTCTGTTGTTCAACCCGTGCTATGTTTTTGCATTACGAATGGTTGTTCTTTCCTTGCCCCCGCTTTTGCTCGAAAGGAACAGAACCAGCCAGTGTTGGGCGAATGGCCAAGCCATGGCCAACGTTTCATTTGGGGACCTGAAGGGGGAGCAAGGGAAGCCAGCCCTTTTTGGGGGGTCCGAGCTTCAGCCAACTTCAAAATGGTTGAGCTGGTTGAGCGGACTCGGACCTATAGTTCATGCCTCGGACGGCCAAATCCTTGAAGGGATTCCCGAAATTAAACCACAAGACATACAATCTTCTAAGCGGCGTGCCTACAGAGTTACTGCATCAGTCCTTTGAAAAGGATGGGGTCTGTGGATAGCTTTCTTCTAAGGTGTCGTGAAGATCAAAAGGGTTTTCGAACCCTCGCCCAGGCGAGCTTCGATCCGTGCTACCCTGGCGGATTGGGGATCTGTACCTTCACTTCCTCTGGCAGGAAAGCTATGCCCGGAATGCCCCCAAACTCCCCAAACCATGGAAGCTGATACTACCTGCCGCATGGAAACAAGATGCCCTTTTGGAAAAATGAAGGAAGTGGTACTTGATGAGAAGAACCAAACTGAAAACACGGGAATCCTTCTATGTTCAACCAAACTCAGCTACAAAGGACATCTATGCCGTCTTGTTTGTTTGTCTTCCCCCGAAAAAAAGAAAACTCGCCTGTTTCCTTTTAGCTCACCTTGTAGTATGCCCTGGTCACCCGCCCTCCACCGGCCCAAGGTCTCCCTCCAAGCATTGCCCGGCCAAAAAGAATCGCTCCAGGAGGTCGCTTCAAGCTAGATACGTACAAAAGACATATGTTTCTTAGCCTCAAAAGACAACCAGAGGGACACTAGGCATTTGCGCATTTGTTTCTGCCCCAAAGTTGCTTCACATCATTCTGAGTAACATGTTTTCCCACATGCGACTGCCTGGCTGGCGGCGAGAGGGCAACCCCATTTGGCAGACCCTTAGCAGAGACCCAGAGATGAGGTTAGAAGCCTACAAGATGATGTTCTGAAACCACCCAACACGGAAACCAGAACGATATTGGCCGAAACGCACCAAGGCTTGTTGCCGCTAGGTCTTGGGCCCTTTCAGGTTGACGACTTGGGAAGGGCCTTTGTCCAAGCCGCTGAGCCGAAACGAAGAGCCTCCGGAGTCCTCCCAGACGTCGCACTTCAACAAAACCCCCGAGTCGTCCGCCTGGGCCTGGCCGAAAGGGAAACGCACAGGAAACAAACACTTTGGAGATCGAAGGAAAACAAACTTGTAGATTCGCAACCGGGAAACTAACTTATGAAACATTTCCTGAAAACTGATAAACTAACTTGTGTCCTTTCTTAATCGGGGGCGATGTGCATAGGCTTTACTATCAGCTACAACCCCTACAAAGCCAGGTAGAACCACCTGATTTCATCAACCTCAGCGAAGTATTGGACGGTGCTTCCCAAAAAGTAGAAAGATTCTCCTCTAAAATGGGGAACCCACTAATCAATGGATACATTCAATCCTAGGGTGCGCATTATAACGTTAAGAATAGGGACAGCCTCCAGGTCCCTGCGGGCACAGATTCTGGCCAGGAGTCTGTCTCCTAAAAATGTTTTGTCTTGGACGGTTCAAAAAGGCCCCCCTCCCCCCCCAAGAAGAATATAAACTTACACTGGGCCGTATGCGGCAGAAGTCGGTGTCACTTGGTGCTATTCAGCACTATTGCCCCAGTTCTCTGATCAACTTTTAGCCTTCAACTTCAAAAAAGCCCTTCTTGAGTGCCCGCAGTCATGTATGTATGTATATATATATATATATATATTAGCACAATCATGGGTGGAGCTCATCTCCGCCCGAGCTTGTGATAGGAACCCAGGATTAACCAACACCTGGTTGATAAATACCGGGCGTATCCCATTTGAAAGGAAACCTTTCACTGGTTGGGCAGACGCGAAAGGACACCTTTCACTGGTTGGGCAGATGCCAAAAAGGACACAGCCCCTTTGGGTTCCGTATTCTGAGAAACGGCAACTTTAAATCAGCCCAAAAGGTGATGTTTAACATCACCGAGATCCTTGCTCGGACCCCTCCCCACGTGTGAGAGACGGCCCATGTCCTTGTGACACTTCATACGTGCAACTTGCGACGCGAGGGAATCCCCGTGCATACACAGGCCATGGGATGGACCCTATGGTTGGCCGATCTGCCCTTTCGGAATGACGATTTCGGCCTCGCGGAACCCAGGTCTTCCGGAAGAAAACCAGTCTTACCCGGAACCGGCGAGCATGGTGCACCTGGAAAGATATCCCTAGGGGCTTTTGCTTCGGTGCAAACAGCTATCGAAGTATACATCCTACGTGCAGGTTTCAGGGAGCTTCACGAAGCGCACATGCCGCAACCATTGTTCCTTGTCCCGGCGGTCAAGAATCAGGAAACAGCATGGTTGGTTTGCCTCAAACACAGGGCAACCCCCAAACTTGGCGGCCCAAAAACACCCTAGCCATCCAAAGAAAGGAACCCAATTATTGAATTGTCACAGAGAGCCAATTCGTGAGACGGTTGACACGCGCCTCCACATTCAGCTCGATAGTGCGGTCGAACAAGACCTTGGCTTCGACAGGGCGAGAGCCGAAAGCTCGCTACCCCGGGGCCAAAGAGGCGCAACGCTTGCTACTGACTGGCTTCGTTGTACCAAAGTCACCCCCTAGGTAAAGGGAAACAACCGATTCCATGTTCAGAAACTGTCCAATGGAAGGTCTCCCTGCAGGAAAGTCGTCTTCCAGAATCCTCCTGTCAGTTTCCATGAGTGCGGAACCTCCCTTTTTCTCGCGGACTTACCATGAGGCCTTCAAGCCATTCAAAGGGCTTTCGCATGTGCCCATGTCGTTCTCATTCCCCCCGCTGCCCCCTTTAAAGCTTGTGAAAAATGCCCCCTTGCTGTGGTACCAGAGTCCAGCCAGGCCTCCTTTATCACTACAGTGAATATCCTTCTTGGTCCACAGAAAGGGGCCATCAAGCATGGGACGGGAAGTGAACATGGAAGCCAAGTGGATCCCACTTGCCCACTTGCCGTGGGCAACCATTTGCTTCCATTTGGTAGTTCTGAAGTTGCATGGCGCCCTTATGGCACGTTTCTGCCCCCCGGCGTCGCCCCGCCTGCAGCTCCCAGACCCCCAGCTCCCCCAGCAGCGTCCCCGCCACCGGGGCGATCGTCTCCAGCACCGGCGTGCCGCACCTCAGTTGACATGGCGAACCGGCGGTGGCCTGGCGTCCGTCTCAACCCATCTAAGTCCCCTACGTTGAGGCAACTTTCACGACGTAGCATGGGCTTGGTACTCAAAATCGCCGGAAATTTAAAAATAAGAAAGGAACAAAGGAAGCCAAACCAAAATGGCCGGAACCTCCTTTGGAGGAACACCAAAGAAAATTGACCGCTTGCTGCCTTGTAGTCTCCTGCAAAAACCCGCGCAGCCTAAGGGCTGGTTGATTTCTTTTCAGGCAGAACGAAAACAGCTGCCAGTTGGATGGAATGAGTTTTGGCCAATGCGTATGGGCCTTGTGCTAAAAGGTATAGAACGCTCAGGCTGCCTTTTGTCCCCCCCCCCCGACGAAACTCATGGCACTCCTTCCAAGTATGTCGGCTCAGCAGCAAAGAAACCTTGGTTAAAGCGAATCAAAAAACTTGAAAGCCTGAAACAAAGGCGCAAACAAAAACGGGGAAGTCCTATCCAAGGTCCAACGTTCCATTTGGACGTGAAATGGGAACTCGAATTTGCCCGTGTTTGTCCCCAGAACTCGGGACATACAGCTGAGCAACGGGGGGAATCCACCGTGTGGACTCCACACCATCCCCTTGGGCGCATGTCCCCCGATTTTTGAAGATCGACTTCTGCACCAAACGAAAACCCGCCAGGTCCTTGGGAATGAACCACGAGGGGAAATGGCGCTCGGGGGTCCAACTGCCTATCGAACCCGACAAATACCGCAAGACCTGAACGGAGTTGCCCTACATTGGAAAAATGGGTTGGTGAATGGGGAACCCCAAGATTGTCGGCCTGCCAATCGAATCCAGATATCTGCAAAACCGAACTAAGAGTTGGATTGGGTGAGCTCGCTTTTGCAAGATGTCTGCCAATGGCTTGGGTCACCACCTAAGGGTTTCCTGAAACAGTTTGTTCATCAAAAAATAAAAAATAAAAAATATTATTATAATTATTATTATTTAAAAAAGAAGATGAAAACAAAGGATGAAAAAAAGGAGCCACGTGGGCCATGAAAACTTGGCTGAAGGGAGTTCCAGCCGAAGGCTCCGGACCTGCGAGCTGCAGGCGTCGCAGGAGGTGCTCGCGGAGTCCGGCGTGCTACGGGGTATCTCGGACCGGAGGGACCGGAGCCGGGCATGCAGACCTCTGGTTTTTTTTTGTACTACACCCTGGGATTACCCCTTGAAAAATGACCCATGGTTCAAAATAACATGGTTTTTCCGGAAATGTGCCCAACGCAAATTGGGATACCGGCTCCTTGGCTCTCTTGCAACCAGCCAGATAAAAGCGAGGAACCAAACGCCTATCTGATAACATGTGGTTGATGGGCGTGCGCTGCCCAGATTTGTTTGGGTCTGGAAAGAGGCTTAGCAAACACCTGCAGTCTGTGCATTCTGTGGTCTGAATTCTGTAGGCTTGGACTTGTGGCGAGCTGCAAAACAACAATTGAATATCAATGAAGCAGCGCCACATACCACATGTGCATAAATACATGTATACACATCCAAGTTGCCTTTGTAGATCTGCAAAACATGAATATGCATGTGTACATATACATATATATATATACATATACATATGTATATTTTCCTAGATACACTAATACATATATATATATATACACATATATATATATATGTATGTATATATGTATATTTATATATGTATATGCCTAAACTGTTAATGTACATCCACCTTGTACATGACCCTGCTCCTTTGTACGTCAAGGCACTGTAGCCCTTGCTGGATACAACAAGTGCCGCGCTGTTACACACACAGGTTTGATACACTCACTTGACGACAAGAAGCTCAAGCACATGATCAGGTAGCTTAAAGGAACAAGGTACATGAGACACAACCTGCGACCAAAGATACAAACACGGGACAAACGAATCCCACGCAACATCGACATACACGGATGCCAACTGGGCATCATGCCAGACAACCAGGAAGAGCACAACAGGATTCGAGCTATACTTCTTTGGAGCAGCAGTACACTATGGCAGCAGAACACAAGCAACAATAGCACTTTCATCAGCAGAATCAGAATTGTACGCAATTGGTACAGCAGCACAAGAGAGCCTCTACATCAGCAACTTCATCAGAGGAGCATTTGAAGTGCGCACCAACATCAGGATACACACAGACAGCAGCGCAGCAAAGTCAATAACAACGAGAGAAGGCACATCAAAGAAAGCAAAGCACATCGAGCTGCGACAGCTCTTCATACAACAACTTGTCAAAAGCAAAATCATCACAATGCACAAAGTAAAATCAGAAGACAACCCGGCCGACATTCTCACCAAGTTTGTTGGCCATGACACACTCAACAAACACACATATGCAGTTGGCCTTTGAGGCCATCACAACCAGTTTCACACAGGTGTGCACGGTATGTTAAACAACAGTTGCACAGTTCACACACGTGTTTGTTTCACTACATATCAGCCGGCGCATTTAGAGTCCTTTAGGGTAGATACATTGCCATGGATCGACCCTCGCTTTTACAACCATTACAACTTCCCCTACATCCTTTTGTTTGGACATTTCTCTGGATGACAGTTTGTACATGTTTCATACAATGCTTTGATACATGCTGCAGCCATTTCACATTTGAGGTGTACAGTTTTTAGACCTTCAGCTTTACATCAATGGCCCACCGGGCACACAAGACCCTTCACATGCCCATGACAGTGCCAGATGGCTGCGCAGTGGAGCCGGTAGGCACCATTTCGGTTTCACCGGATGACCCCGAGAACTACACCACTGTAATGGTTCCACTTACAGTGGAACAATACATGTTGATGACATCGGCCGGCACATCTGGGATCCCGGCTTACATGAGGTCTCCCACATTGGGCTTCATGGGAATGCTATACAGCCTCATGGACTGCCTTGGCTACATGAGCTGGTTGATACATGAGGGCAAAGACAGCACCACAGACCTGAGTACATTCTTTGTGTACAGGGTGAGCTTGCACAGACATGAGCTGTTACAGAAAATTTATGAGAAGAAGGTTACAGTGTTCAATAGAGGCTGCATTGGACAGGCCCTTCAGTTACACCAGGAGTGCACATGTTTTTTTCAACAATCGAGAAGGCCCCCGTACATTTTTCAAGGTGAAGGGCCACATCACAAACTTCCTCATGAACTACAACCTGACCAGGAACTTTGCGATTTTGCAACACATTGTCATTCCCATCAAACAGTTCTGGATACAGAGAATCCATTGGATCGAGTACATGCAGGCTTCTCGATGGCTTTGAGCTATTGCACATACCCTGCAGTACAAGCCATCAATGAGCCTCTGAAGACAAGAAACACCGAGTACATTGTGAAACATGGCATTCAGCTTGGTGGGAACAGCATGGCCCTGGTCCCTGGACAGATTGGCTACAGCGACCAGAAGCTACAGGAGATGGACAGCTCAGTGATCCTGTCTCAACAGCAAGGCTACAGGCTGTTGAACAAGAAAAGGATCATGACGGAGGACAATGAAGACAATTGAAGGTACAGCGAGAACCCAGCCATTTTGGCACACCGGATTTTGGGTACAATGGTGCAGCTGCATCTTTTCCAACATCAGGTCACATGAATGCAGCTTGTACAGATGTTCGATTCGTTAGAAGCATGGATGTACAAAGTGAAACAGCCAGCAGAGCTGATAACAGACTTTTACATAACTTCGCACAACTAGAACAAAACTGTTTAGATTGCTGTAGAGATACATCAATCCAAGAGGGGGTGTTACTGTACATCCACCTTGTACATGACCCTGCTCCTTTGTACATCAAGGCCTTGAGCCTACAGCCCGACTACAGCCCTTGCTGGATATAATAAGTGCCGCGCTGTTCCACACACAGGTTTGATACACTCAGGCTATTAGGTGATTACACAGTCAGTCCCACTTTAACATAAACACACGTATATATATGATAATATATATATATATATTATATATATATATATGTATATATGTTGGTGCAACCTTTGACACAAATTGGGACTCTTCGAGGTGCGCAGCCGCCGCCCAGGAAGGCGCAGCCGTAGCCCGCGGCGGTGGAGCGCGTGAAGGCGCAGTCGCAGGCCTTTGCGGGAAACCGAAGGAGAAACTTGGAGGATGTTGACCCCCCTGCAAAAAGTTTAACTTTTTGGAGGGTTTAGTGGAAAAAGTTAAAGTCTAAAGATCCAACCCGATGGTCAAGGAAAGGGCTCAAGACTCAAGACGTGGTCGGTTCTAAGGAGAAAGGAGACAACCGAAGGAGAGAGTGCTCATCTTGTCATAAGTCCCAAAGGCCCCAAAGGCCCCAAAGGCCTGAAAAAGGTGCCAAGTGCTCCTCATATCCAAAATGGCAAAACACAGGCGAACACCTGCGTAGGTCTTAAAATTTGAGACACGCCCAAAGCAAAGAAAAGCTAAGAAGGCCAAAGGAAACCCAAGGAAACCTGAGGGTCGCTTTTTGGCGTCGCAGATGACGCGAGTGCCAAAAAGGCGAACTTCCAAACCACCACCGAAGGGTTCGGCTCCAACATGAAAGCAGGACTGCCCGTTGAGTGAACTCCCGGACCCCCGGAATTTCAAGTTGGGAGGAAGTGGCGACAAAATCACCTTTTGGGGAAGTAGTGGTACTTCTCCGAACAAAAAAACAAGCGACTAAACAGCAGCAACTGTCCCAGCTGTTTGATGGCTGCGTTTCAAAGCTTGTGAGCGGCCCACATGACGCCAAATTAGGGGTCAGGCTATCCACACGGCACCTTCGTCAGTTCGTCCACAAGGGAACACCTGCTCTCCGAGGGGTTCCCATGTACCCTATCCTGAACCCAAAGCTCTGCGCCGCAGATGTTTGAAACGAGCCCCACAAACAAGTAGATGCTTGGGGAAATCAGCCACCCCTGGGTGTCTGCAATCTAACTTGGGAGTACTTGAGTTCTTGCCCCAACACTACATACGACCCCTAAATATAAAGCAAAAAGGAAAGAAGTGGAAGCCCAGCCCTGAGCGAGACTTCCCCAACGAGCCAAAGACGCACTCAGGCTCAAGAGACCGGGGAGATCCAAAGGGCCAGTCAGACTGTCCCGGGAAATCGCCGGTCTCAAAACAAGTTAAGTCCAAGCCCGGCCCAGTGGCCGTGCTGGCAAGGCGGCACAGCTCGCTCTGGTCCGGCTCTTGGCACTTATCCTGGAAGGGGCAGGCCTCAGGGCAAATCGGGCCACCCTCGGCCGGCCGGCCTGGTTGCTGAAAACATATGGTGTCCATTCTCCAGGTGCATGGTGGGTGATGTGTTCAGAATGTGCATCTTCAGTTTGACTTGGGGATGCTACGTTCCAGCCATTTGGAGTAGCCCTTGATACATGGCTGCTTCTACATTAGCTACCAAATCACATAAGCATGATAGGTGGGGTACATGTCAGGTGTAGCTACTCCACGACATGTAGTTGAACCCTTAGACGGGATTAGTCTACCGTGTGATATAAGCGCGAACCAACTGGTGGCTTAGATTGAATGTCGACACCTTGCAATGGCATGTTATGCATAGTGGCAATCTCTCGTTCTGCAAGGATAACTTGATGTCTGGGAATCCTGCTAACTGACAAGCATTGATTCTGACCAGGAGTCAACCTTTAATATGGTGCATACCCACTTCCGACACATTCAAGCTGCAACAACATGCAACAGTGTGGTTTGCCTGTACTCAGGTTGCCGAACCACAGGAATTCATGTGGGGTTGCATAGTCGCCAATGGGAGACAAAGGCAGGTGTGGATTTTTACCTAACTCTTTTAGCACCCTTTTAGAAAGCACCAAATGACCGGGACATGCGCGGCATCTCTGCTGGTCTGTAAGCGGCACGCACCCGGGCGTCGCGCGACACATGAGCAGCTCTCGGCTGGTGTGGCTGTACCGCAAAAAAATGCCTTGTCACGTGTCTCAACTTTGCATTTCCCAAACTCCTCCAATCCCAAACCTCTCACGTCCCATGGGCCGCTTCCCAACTTCCAATGCGGAATCTTCCCTCCCCCCCCGCTCAATTTCCGAATCTTCAAAATTTGAGCCTCCCCGATATCTGCAACCCAGTGCAACCCCGAAACCTCAACCCCAACCCCCCCAGCCTGGCACGAGACCCCCGGGTTCTTCGTGGCGGCGCAGCCACCCGGAAACTCACCTCCCAAACGGACCTCTCTCGCAACGCCTCCCTCACACACTCGCTCCCCTTTGCCGAAACCAGTGCAAAAAAGGACCTCTCTCGCAACGCCTCCCTCACACACTCGCTCCCCTTTGCCGAAACCAGTGCAAAAAACGTACGGTCTTGGTTTAAAAGCGAGCCAAAGCGATTGGCGACTCAATGTTTGTTTCGCGTTGAGACAGCGGCAAGGTGTGTCATTGAATGGGATTGGTTCAGTTCTGCTGGCCACGGTGGGTGTTTTCACAGCCACGGAGGAAGAGAGTGGCCGAATGTTCAGACATCCTATATATACATAAATGTATATATAATGGATTGCTGACCCAGCAACAAGACAGGCAATAGCCTCTCACGAGAAACTACAACAAACCTTCGGCAAACATCAAACAACATGTAGCCACCCTCGCCACCCGCATGTCCAATCCTGCCAGGGATCCAACAAGCTCGGCATCCAAGAGGAAAAATGACGGTTGTCCCAAAGAAGACACACACACAGATCTGCTGTGAGCGAGAAGTCCTCTCGGCTGGCTAGCTGGCTTTCGAGTTTTAGGCTCGGGCACCCTTGTCGGATTCTATGTCAGTCACCTGTGCTATGTCAGTCACCTGTGCTGTGTCTGTCCAGAATATGATATGCCTAAAAAAGTGTCCGCTTCCTCCTGCAACCAGTCGTACTGAAAATTCGGAGGCCATTTGCCACACATTTCAGAGGTCTGACAAGTGAGACTATGTCAAGAGGACTTGATTTATTTGGTCCACTTGTTTCTCGCTCTCTCTCTCTCTCTGTCTCTCTCTCTCTCTCTCTCTCTGTGGTTCACTTGGTTGCATTAAATTATTTGCTTCATGTTTAAATATGTGCTGTCCCTCCTTGGAAGCTCTCAACATCTGACAACCCATCCTCCCTGTACCATGCTGAAAGGTGCCTGATCCCGGCTGCCACTCGCAGTCGGTGAGGGCCACACAAAGGCAAGGGTCCTCCCCAGCCATGCTGCAGTCGCTCACCTGCCGTCCAAGAGGCGCATTTTCCCAGGACATCGCACAGCAACGGACGGAAAATTACGAACAGCTCGCTACAAAACGGAAAACTTTCTGGGAAATGCTCAGGAACTTGCCCTACCATTTCTGGCATGTGGGGGGGTCCTTGGTCGCGAGCCAATGGAACGGGGACAGAATCATTTCCGGGTATTTTTTGTCGGGCCGAGGACTCCATATAAGAAGAAAGCAAACTCTTTGGCGTGCTGTGGTTTCTTGGCCGTGGACACACTAGGAAAAAGAATGTGTGAAGATTGGTAGCTGCTAATCGCAGCATAAGTTTGGGCATGTTCCAAGGGAAGTCAGCCATGTTTGGGATCTCTAGTTCAATTTGTCCTTTTTGGGCTTTGCGTGCCTACAATGTTTACGCAGCCACCTACCCTGTCTGTGACCAGAGAAACCCCCCTGCGGCCCCAAATGATGATAACTCGCTGCATGCCCAACACCACTGCAATCCACGGCAGGGTGACTCAGAACACACACACACACACACACACTCGCACGCGCACACACACACACTGTACCAGGTGCCAACTCCAAAAAGGCACGCCCGTGTTTGTCTCACCTTGTCGAATTATACAGGGTGACCAAAGGGATCCCGCCCCTTTCTGTCGAAGGGGCCCAGATAAGAACAGGGGACCCACCAAACCACATCTCCGAATTCGTGAAATGAAAGGAAGGGGAGCTTGAAGATCCAAATGCAACAAAGCAAACCTGGAGAACGCCCGGGGGATAAATCCAGCTGCGCTGTGTGTCTTCGAGCTCGAAGGGCGAGGGCAACCCTACCCGTAGGGTATACCGGTGACGTGTTTGTTGCACCCCAAGCTCCACGTTGCCCGACCTTCAAAAAAACACTGTAAATACTGCGCAAATCGCCCCGGACAGTCACCAGCATCCCCGCCCACATCCTCTGCATCCTCGCAGACTTTGCCAGCATCCCCGGCATTCCTGCATGACCAGCATCTGGGCGTTCCAGCATCCCTTACATCCCCTGCATCGCTCAAACCCTCCACGAATGGCCCCCTGAGAGTAGGTTTTGGCGGTAGGCGGACATGGCGGGCAAGTCTGCGATCGACTGAGCGGGTTTTCTTGCGCAAGTGCGGCCACCGCCGCTGCGCGGAAAACATCGCACATACCCTGTTTCTTTGTTTTTCCACGGGTTTCTGTGGGGCTGGGACGGGCTGCCAGGGATGTATTTTTTGGTCTGATTGGCTTTCGGTGTGAGACCCGTGCAGCGCACGCGCCGGACGCAAGCGCCGGACGCAAGCAGGCACACATGCACTCAAGCTAGGGTGGGTGCGTGCAGCTCAGTGTCAGCGGGGTTGAGCAAGCAACCTTGCAGCCTCTTGCGCGTGTGGTTTCGCAGCGAGCGCGTGCTTGGGTGGGCGCGTGGTGTGTGAGGATAAACTGCCCAATACAACCATGTTCTTCCCACAAGACTACCTCCGCTTTTGTTCCGACCAAAAAAGATATGATTCTGGCCGTATTCAGGGAACCTTGAAATCTAAAACTGTTGTCAAAGAGATCCAAAAAAAGAATGCCCGGCAACTGCAACTGGATCCAGCAGTTGGTGGCTTGCGGAAACCAAAAGAAAACCGGTCAACTGGATTTCACAGGGAAAACATGAACAAAGAAAAACAGGGCTGAAAAACAACCGGGAAATACAGCGGAGGCGGAATAAATAGAAAAGCAACAATCGGACAGACAAAGAACGGCCCTTTGGCATCGCCTGGTTGGGTTCGAAGCCAGTGTCCTCTGCCAGCCCTGTGGCGTACAAGCGCCCGTCGCAGATGTGAGTGGGCAACGGTGTGGTGGAAACCACCCCCTCGTCGTCCATGATGGCACCTGAGAGTTAGGCTGTCGTTAGGGAGAACCCAGGAGAGGGTTCGCCAGGAGGTCCTCCCTAGGTTTCCTTTGGATTCCTGAGGGTTAAGGCTTGGGTTCAAAGCTCTGTCTGCTGACGCTGCCCCAAAATAGGCGTGGCTTGAAGGGAAACCTTTGAGAGTGCCCCTCTGAGGTTGAAGGGCAACCATTGGGGAACCACCAATTTCGGGAACTGCCTACAAGGTTTTTTTGAAAATTCCAAACAAGGGCATGCAAAATTACGTTGGGTGGTGGCCTTGTAAGATCACAGTTGGCCCTTGAGTGCAACTATCTCGAAACAGACTGCAAAAAGGACGCACCTATGTTGGGGGTCCGCCATTTTGACACAGACCCATGTGTGAGGGTTGGGCAAAACGAAGAGGTCCCAGTGCTGGACCCCAGTGCCGAACAAAACGATATCCCTGTGAGCCATGGTCATGGATTCGTTAACAGCCCGTACAAGTTGATGACCAACGAGCAATCCCGCACAAATTGGTCTTCCATGATGGCACACGTGACTAGAACAACCCGCAACTCACAGTGTTCGGGCAGACACCCAAGCTAAAGACTGCGGCGAAGGAACGCGCTGGCAACAAAGGAGGAGGTATATATGTTTGGCTCAGGCCTCGTGTCGGAGACAGACACAAAAAACGAGCCTAGCCCAGCCAAATGTACGGGCCCGCCACTGAGTGCATTTGCGAACTAATAGACTCTGATAGACCCATAAACCAAGCGCATTTTGCGTGTCACAACAGCTGGCGACATTAGGGACCACACCACACCCGCACAAAAAGCACGCACAGGAGAAAACACACACACACACACACAAACGCCAGCACAAAGAAAAGCGAAAACACCAACAAACAAACAATCAAGCAAATAAACAAACGAACGAACGAAACGAACAAACAAACACACAAACAAACAAACAAACAAACTAACTAACTAACAAACAATCAATCAAACAATCAAACAAACAATCAAACAATCAAACAATCAAACAAACAAACAAACAAACAAACAAACAAACAAGCAAAGGAAACAAACAAACAAGTAAGGAACGAAACAAACAGACAAGCAATCAAGCAAACAAAAAGCGGACCAACAAACAATCAAACAATCAAACAGACAAGCAAGCAATCAAACAAACATACATACAAGCAAGCTATCAAACAAACAGGCAAGCAAGCAAACAAACAAGCAAGCACACAAACAAGCACGCAAGCAAGCAGGCAAGCAAACAAGCAGAGAAGCAAATAAGTAAACAAACAGGCAAGCAAACAAGCACGCAAGCAACGAACAAACAAAAAGACAGGACAGCAAACAAACAAGCACGCAAGCAAGCAAAAAGCAAACAAACGATCAACCATACAACACACATACAAGCAATCAAACAAACATACAGACAAGCAAGCAAGCAAGAAAGCAAGCAAGCAAGAAAGCAAGCAAGCAAGCAAACAAACAACAAACACGCAAAGAAGCAAACAAACAGGCAAGCCAGCAAGCAATCAAACAAGCACGCAAACCAAAAAACAAACACACGCAAGCAAGCAAACCACCAAGCAAGCAAGCAAAAACACAAGCATGCAACCAAACAAACAAAAGACACGCAAGGCAGGCAATCAAACAATCAAACGAGCAAGCATGCAAGAAACATACAAAGGAAACAACAAACAAAAATCAAGCAAGCAAGCAAGCAAGCAAGAAGGCAAACAAACAAACAAACAAACAAACAAACAAACAAACAAACAAACAAACAAACAAACAAACAAACAAGCAAGCTGTCAAACAAACAAACAAACAAAAAGGCAAACAAACAAACAAACAAACAAACAAACAAACAAGCAAACAAACAAACAAACAAGGAAGCAAACAAACAAACAGGCAAGCAAGCAAGCAAGCAATCAAACAAACAAACAAACAGAAAGCAAACAAACAAACACGCAAGCAAGCAAACAAGCAAGCAAGCAAACAAAGCTTGCAAGCAAGCAAACGAACACGCAAACAAACAAGCAAGCAACAAAAACAAACAAGCAGGCAGGCAAGCAAGCAGGCAAGCAAGCAAACAAAGCAGGCAAGGAAACGAACAAACAAGCCGGCAAACAAAAAAGACAACCAAACACACAAACAAACGAGCAAACAAATTTTAAAAAAATGCAAGGAAGCAATCAATCAATCAATCAAACAATCAATCAATCAATCAATCGATCGATCAATCAATCAATCAAACAAACAAACAAAGCAAGCAAGCAAGCAAGCAAGCAAATGTGGCCCACGGGACCCATCACTCACGACTCCTTGGTACGCGCCCGCGCCGGGTTTCTGCCAAGAAGCGCTTCACCTGCAACGGCAGGCACGAGACGTTCTGCAAGGTAAGGCCCCAGCCGGATGGTTCCTGCAGACGTTCTGCGCCCGAGCACTGACACTCAGTTAGCCCATTTCAACTCTCTTTAGAGGGGAGGGGGGTGATCCTATCGGTGATTTCTGGCAGCTTGGGGGTCTTTGTTTGGTGTTTAAAAAATGCAGCGCAGGTCACTTGTGAGGTTGAAACTAACAGGCCCCCAAACAGCGAAGTGACAAAATAATTGTCGTCAGAGGCTATCGGAATGAGACACGAGCAAATCTCAACAGGAATTGACATATCTGCCTTTCACTACACGTTCGCACAGGGGTTGTCGTGTTAGAACTCATGCAAGCACCCAGAACCAACCAAACAAACACTGACCTGAATCAAGCAACCATTAGGCCCCATCCGCTGACAGTTCCTCTTTCCCCATCCGAAGTAGCCCTCCACTAAGTCGTTGACACCTTTGTTGAGTGCTTTGGAGAAACCCAAAGAATTTCACAGGATGCCGACTGCACAGACACATTGGGGAAGTGGGTCGGCCAAAAGCATCCCCTTAGCATCCGTTTAACAAACGGGGGGCCTGGGATCACAAATCCTCGAAATGGCTGGTTTCTCCTTTCCGTTTTTCGGTTTCTCGTTCAAAGGAATTTTAAGTTCGGGGGTCCAAAACCGGTCGCCAGATGCACGTGTGTCGACATATGGTGGTTTCCCTTTAAGCCAATCAACAAAAGGGTACCGAGCCTCAAACAAACGCACACACCAAGACGGCATGTGAAAGTCGAGGTACCCCACGCGGGCTTTTGAACCAACCCCAATCGGCCGAACCCGGAGCCCGACGCCCGACGCCCGAAGTCCATGGCGGACGTGGAGGTGTAGCTAGCCAGCTCCACCGCCTGAGAGCCGAATTCCGCGTTCTCTTGTTGCAAAACAGTTGTGGGAATGAACCAGAAGATCCCAGAGTTCACAAACAAAGAGTTGACAAACAAGCTCCAGTATTCACAAATAAAGAAAGCCGGTGTTCACAAAGCTCCCGAGTGGTTCTGAGCAGCTCTCTAGGGTGCTGGGCTGCGGTGCCGGGGTCGCTGTCGGGGATACCTTTTGGTTTCGTTCAAGAGTAGCGTTTCAGGAGTTGGGTGAACGGAAAAAGTTTTAATGCAAGACCGAAATCCGTTTTGGGGGGTCCCAAAATTTGGGCACATACCCATGTCGATAGATGTGTTACACCTTGCATCTGGGCTTGTCAAATGAAGGACCCCAAACCGGGTCCCCCAAAAGAAGACACACCCATGTAGAACCGCGGGTCCCATACTCACCCAGTTCATTTAGATGTAACCAACAAACCAACCAGTTGACTAAAAGGAAGATGACGAAGGCTTACCTATACCGGCTTGCATGGGATCTCCTGGCAAGGCTCTTCCAATCACATTCTGAATGAAATTCTCAACCATTTGCCCAGGGTGTGGCCGTTTGCTTCATGTTGGCCCCATATTAATCAACCCCAGTTGATTCTATTAATAAGCTGGGGTTGACTAAGTTCACTGTTTGTTTCCAAGGGAACTGGTCATGGCGGCCGGCGCAAATGTGTCCCCGGTAGTACCCCTGAGCTCCTCACGCGTGCTTTTCAGGAACCACCGGCCAGGCACATATTTCCTGGATCCCTCAACAACGTGTGCCAGCCGGATCCGCAAAGTATTGGCTTAGACACTGGCAAAAGCAAACCAGGGAAGTTTTGCACCAGACTACCCTTTAAGGCTTAGTCATCGTTGGAGATTCTCCAACCATGACAGTTGTTGTCCAAATGTTCGTCGTTCTGCTTTTTGGCGGTGGGGCCAGGGGTATTGTTGCATCACTGGGAACTAAACAAGACACAAACCACAAATATGAAAGTAAACATACAAACAAGCAGTTAAGAATATGCATACATCAATGACTTCACATATTATATATATATATATACAGCATACATGTACAAACACATATGGGTTTATTCATAGACTTGTTATTAATTACTTATGTGTTCATCATTTCGCCATGCATTCGTGCATTCGTCCGTTCGTCCGTTCGTTTGTTCATTCATTCATCCATCCATCCATCCATCCATCCAATTCAATTCAATTCAATTCAATTCAATTCAATTCAATTCAATTCAATTCAATTCAATTCAATTCAATTCAATTCAATTCAATTCAATTCAATTCAATTCAATTCAATTCAATTCAATTCATTCATTCAATTCAATTCAATTCAATTCAATTCAATTCAATTCAATTCAATTCAATTCAATTCAATTCAATTCAATTCAATTCAATTCAATTCAATTCAATTCAATTCAATTCAATTCAATTCATTCCAATTCAATTCAATTCAATTCAATTCAATTCAATTCAATTCAATTCAATTCAATTCAATTCAATTCAATTCAATTCAATTCAATTCAATTCAATTCAATTCAATTCAATTCAATTCAATTCAATTCAATTCAAT
>CAUJNA010001035.1:1075580-1158080 GCA_963377175.1 Effrenium voratum
GTGTCTGTGTCTGTGTCTGTGTCTGTGTCTGTGTCTGTGTCTGTGTCTGTGTCTGAGTCTGTGTCTGTGTCTGTGTCTGGGTCTGTGTCTGTGTCTGTGTCTGTGTCTGTGTCTGTGTCTGTGTCTGTGTCTGTGTCTGTGTCTGTGTCTGTGTCTGTGTCTGTGTCTGTGTCTGTGTCTGTGTCTGTGTCTGTGTCTGTGTCTGTGTCTGTGTCTGTGTCTGTGTCTGTGTCTGTGTCTGTGTCTGTGTCTGTGTCTGTGTCTGGGTCTGTGTCTGTGTCTGTGTCTGTGTCTGTGTCTGTGTCTGTGTCTGTGTCTGTGTCTGTGTCTGTGTCTGTGTCTGTGTCTGTGTCTGTGTCTGTGTCTGTGTCTGTGTCTGTGTCTGTGTCTGTGTCTGTGTCTGTGTCTGTGTCTGTGTCTGTGTCTGTGTCTGTGTCTGTGTCTGTGTCTGTGTCTGTGTCTGTGTCTGTGTCTGTGTCTGTGTCTGTGTCTGTGTCTGTGTCTGTGTCTGTGTCTGTGTCTGTGTCTGTGTCTGTGTCTGTGTCTGTGTCTGTGTCTGTGTCTGTGTCTGTGTCTGTGTCTGTGTCTGTGTCTGTGTCTGTGTCTGTGTCTGTGTCTGTGTCTGTGTCTGTGTCTGTGTCTGTGTCTGTGTCTGTGTCTGTGTCTGTGTCTGTGTCTGTGTCTGTGTCTGTGTCTGTGTCTGTGTCTGTGTCTGTGTCTGTGTCTGTGTCTGTGTCTGTGTCTGTGTCTGTGTCTGTGTCTGTGTCTGTGTCTGTGTCTGTGTCTGTGTCTGTGTCTGTGTCTGTGTTGTGTGTGTCTGTGTCTGTGTCTGTGTGTGTGTGTGTGTGTGTGTGTGTGTGTGTGTGTGTGTGTGGTGTGTGTGTGTGTGTGTGTGTGTGTGTGTGTGTGTGTGTGTGTGTGTGTGTGTGTGTGTGTGTGTGTGTGTGTGTGTGTGTGTGTGTGTGTGTGTGTGTGTGTGTGTGTGTGTGTGTGTGTGTGTGTGTGTGTGTGTTTGTGTTGTGTGTGTGTGTGTGTGTGTGTGTGTGTGTGTGTGTGTGTGTGTGTGTGTGTGTGTGTGTGTGTGTGTGTGTGTGTGTGTGTGTGTGTGTTGTGTGTGTGTGTGTGTGTGTGTGTGTGTGTGTGTGTGTGTGTGTGTGTGTGTGTGTGTGTGTGTGTGTGTGTGTGTGTGGTGTGTGTGTGTGTGTGTGTGTGTGTGTGTGTGTGTGTGTGTGTGTGTGTGTGTGTGTGTGTGTGTGTGTGTGTGTGTGTGTGTGTGTGTGTGTGTGTGTGTGTGTGTGTGTGTGTGTGTGTGTGTGTGTGTGTGTGTGTGTGTGTGTGTGTGTGTGTGTGTGTGTGTGTGTGTGTGTGTGTGTGTGTGTGTGTGTGTGTGTGTGTGTGTGTGTGTGTGTGTGTGTGTGTGTGTGTGTATGTGTGTGTGTGTGTGTGTGCGTGTGCTCTAGTGTGTGTGTGCGTGTGGGTTTGTGTGGGTTTGTGTGTGTTTGTGTGTTTGTCTGTGTGTGTGCGTTGTCTGTGTGTGTATTTGTGTGTGTGTGTGCTGTGCTTGTGAGTGTGTGTGTGTGTCTTTTTGTGTGCGTGTGCGTGTCTTAGTGTGTCTGTGTGTGTGCGCGCGTGTGTGTGTGTGTGTGGTTTCAGTATGTCTGTCTGTGGTAGTGTGTGTGTGTGTGTGGGTGCAGTGCATGTGTGTGTGTGTGCGCTTGTGTGTTTGTGTGCGCTTGTGTGTTTGTGTGTGCTTGTGTGTTTGCGTGTGTGTTTGCGTGTGTGTTTGGGTTTGTGTGTGTGTGTGTGTTGGTGTGTTGGTGTGTTGGTGTGTTGGTGTGTTTGTGTGTGTGTGTGTTGGTGTGCTTGTGTGTTTGTTTGTGTGTGTGTGTTGGTGTGCTTGTTTGTTTTTGCTGGCTTTTTTGTTTTTTTTTTTTTGTGTTGTTTATTGTTGTTTGCCTTTGTGCTTGTGTTTGTGTATGTGGTTGTGTTGTGTGTTTTGAGATTACCTTTGGATGGGTGGTCATTTTGGGGAACCCAAAAAGAAAGCCGTCCTTTGCTTTGGATATGTCAACAGGCTCAACTACAGGCCAAGGGCAGCAGAGTATCCAGACAAACATCAGGCGGGCAGCCATCTGGGCACATGGAACCCCTGAACACCGATCCGTTTGCAACAGGCAACCCCAACGGCCAGTTTCCAAAGGCCTCTTTTCAAACGCCCTTTGAAGGGTGTGCTTTCCCCACTTGTTGCACACCCCCCAAAAACGGGCCAACACAGGAAACTCCTTTGCTGTGAGCAAGGCGCAGTCTCCAGGAAGGGGATGGCTCTGAAGGGGCAGGAGCCACCAGGTGTACCGGAAGGCTTTGCGCCTTTTCACCAGGCTCTCCATGTCCTTGCCGGAAAAAACAGGGACCCTTTGCCGCCTTGGAATTTGCGCTTATGGATTGGTGCAACACAATTAAAGGTTACAATATTTCAAGTACGTTTTTTAAACATTTGTGGAGATAATAGAAATCTTGCAACAAAGGATTGTCAGAAGCATATTTAACCGCTCATTGCAAGAAATGTGATAGAATGAATTATATTTGGTGCTCAGGCACCCAGGTACCCGGGACAACACAGGACCCACAACTCTCCCGGGTACTAAGGTTGTAAAGTGTCTGGGGAGTGCCTGACAAATCCTTTGACTGGCCAGTTCCAGGTACAACTCCAGGTAAGCCGGGGGCGTTGCCATGGACATTTACATGGTTTCCCTTGGTTGCCTACATGACTGCAACTGGAAGCTGGGGTTCTTTGCACGTGTCTTTTCAACTGGGCTTCTTCTTCAAAAAAGTGAAGAAATCCGATTGTAAAGGGGGTTCAAATGCTGGACCAAATGAGAATTTGAGGTTTTGCTTCAAAGCTCGAAACCTTCTTTTGCCAGCCCCCCAGCATGATTGGGGGCCTTGCACAACCATCGAATCCTCGTGCTGGGCACATGTTGATCGCCAAAGTTGAGCCACGAGTTCTAGGCCGTTGACATCTGGTTGAGCATGTTGAAAACCCTTTCTCTTGGCAAATCAACGTGCAGAATCTCCAGTAAAGTCCTGTTGTTGTGTTCAAACCATTTTGCTCGCACCTGCGGTCTTTCGGATCATGGACCACTAGAATGGATCCCCATTTGGCGGGAATCAAAAATGGCCCAAGGTCAGTACCTTTCCCAAGCACTGCAATGTTTAATGCTTCCAACAAGAGACATGTTGAGGTTTCCACACGTAGGCAGCCCTCAAAATTGCTATTTTTGCTTTGGTGTCCTTTCAATCAGAACCCAGCTTTGGAGGGCCCTTTTCCCGCATGTTGGACAGCACGAAAAAACGTTTGCAAGCCTAGCATGTAATAGGTGATAATCCTAAGAGCTAGGTTTGTTTGTAGGACATCCCAACTAATAGTGGGCTGAAAACACAAAGTGGACATCCAAAACTGTCTTGGACGCTTGAAATTCTGAAAAACGCCTTGAACCCCCCCCCTCCCACGTAGAAATCCCGAGCCTTCCCCAAAAAGTTCCCTATGTTTTGTTCTTGAAACATCACCCTTTCAACTGTCCCCCTCTTCAGGGGCAACCTGAGTGTGTCACACTGGTTTCCAGGTTACCATTTGCCGGCAGAAAAAAAGAACCGGAAAGGGAACCACCCATTGGCTCAGAGCTGAAAGCATTCGCAAGCAGCGAAAGAAGCCGCCGCCCCCTCACTTTAGACCTTGAAAAGCCGCCGTCTCCCACCCCCCCGGTCAAAACAAGGGGCGAGAAAGCGCTTCACTTCCACCGGCGCGTTGCGCACCGGGGAGTGCTGGCAGATCTGGCCCAGCGTGCCCCGAAGCACGCGGTCCTCAATCGGAGCCAAGATGGGAGGCTCAAGATTCATAGGAAAACCCTTTTGGTGTGAGCCTAAACGGACCTCCTCGTTTTTGGAGTTGATTCATTGATCCCCCCTTTCTGGGGTTGAGTCATTTAAACCCCCTTTCCTTTGAAAAAAGGGTGATTTGTTGGGGAATCGTCTTTTGGGAGAGTCAAAAGGGAAACTCCCGTGTTGGGGTTGGGAGATCCCCCCCTTTTTGGGGTTGTTCTAAAAGCAAACTCGATCTGTACTGTCTGTGGCGCCCATCGTCTTTCAGGCCCAGGAAAAATCAGTCGGACTGCACATGTCTTTCAACTCATATGTCGCATTGCGGAACCCATTCCAATTCAGGGTTTCATGTTGTTGAGGAGGTGAACGCCACATTCACTCCCGCAAAGCGCGGCAAAGCGCCACTTGTCCTCTGGCTCAAGCTCTCCAATACTATAGTACATAATCAGGGTAGACTTGGTCTGGCACCAGTATGTCACCTGAAACTGCATTGGATCAATGCGATGAGGATAGAATGAGTGTTGGCCAGTCGTGAAGAAGGATTTGTAAAACACGAAGATCTGTACTCAAGCGCCTATATAATCAAGATTGATGCAACCACCTTTTCTGATTGGCACAAAGGGCTCAAAAAAAGTCATCGTCCATGTGCGTGCAAGGCGTAGCAGTTCACTGTCATCCTCTCTGGAGTACTCTGTAATACTTGGGAGTCCCCGGAATGACTTGAAGCATCGGAAGCAAGCAGTGACTCCCTCTTGATCCTAACTGGCACCATGCCCATCTCTCTTTGGCCTCCGTTCTGGGCAAAGCCAAGTGGCAATGTCTTCGAAGTTCGTCTCCAAACCAAGCCTCGGTTCGGCTCTCCCGCTCTCTCTCTCTCTCTCTCGAGGGACCTGTGCCTCAAGTGCTGCAACTTGATGCCAGACACGCCGGGTTGAGCCTTCGTCTCTCTACATTTGGTGAATATAATCCAGCCCAAATCGCGCTTTCGCGAAGACAGCCAAAGGGGAAAGGGCGGCCGTTCTTTTGGCTGTTCCTCTTGAGTGGAAAACCAACTAGAACCACGGGTGGCCCGAAAGCATAATGGAAAGTGACCAAAGACAAGCAAAGCGAGCCGACATGCAATGCAGGGGTTCCAGTGGAGCGGTTGCTCAAGAGTTGGTGTTGCGTGCGCGCGCGCGCGCGCGTGCGTGCGTGTGTGGGTGTGTGTGTGTGTGTGTGTGTGGGTGCGCGTGCGTGGGTGTATGTGTGTTTGTGTGTGTGTGTGCACGCGTGTGCACGTGTGTGCACGTGTGTGCACGTGTGTGCACGTGTGTGCACGTGTGTGCGCACGTGTGTGCACGTGTGTGCGTGCGTGCGCGTGTGGGTGTGTGTGTGTGGGTGGATGTGCGTGGGTGTGTGCGTGTGTGTGTGCGCGTGCGTGTGTGTGTGTGTGTAGGTGTAGGTGTGTAGGTGTTTGTAGGCGTGTGCGCGCGTGGGTGTCGGTTTCATGCACGTGTGTCTGCTTCCGTTTTCTCATTCGCAAGTGGCTTTCGACAGAACTGCAATTTGAGCCGGAGCTACGAATGCACCCTTTGTGAGCCACTTTCGCGCTGCTGACTTTCTAACTTAAAAGGCCGCGGAGACCAAGCAGGATTTGAGCCCTTGGCCGGTCACTGCCAAGAGCAGGCGCGTAACCACGAGACAAACTCTCAAGCCCGCATTCCGAATTGAAAAAGTGGCATTTTACTAGCATTTCGTGCGATCCGCGACGCCAATCCTCGCAGAGGGTCGCGCGGGCAAGTCAGAAATCATAAAAGTCCTCAGTTTTTGCACATCAACCACGCCAATCCCCGCAGAGGCGCGCGCGCACCTCAGAAATCGTAAAAGTCCTCAGCTTTTGCACATCGACCACGCCAATCCTCGCAGAGGGTGGCGCGCGCAAGTCAGAAATTGTGAAGTCCACAGTTTTTGCACATCGACCACGCCAATCCCCGCAGAGGGTCGCGCGCGCAAATCAGAAATCGTAAAAAGTCCACAGTTTTTGGACATCGACCATGCCAATCCCCGCAGAGGTTCGCGCGCGCAGATCAGAAATCGTAAAAAGTTCTCAGCTTTTGGACATCGACCACGCCAATCCCCGCAGAAGGTGTCATTTTGGCAGGGTGGGTTCGGTCCCGCCGCGCCGCCTTAAGAGACTATCTAATTACTTTCGTGTCCAAATGTCTCGTGCAAGTTTGGCTGTGTGATATCTCGTGCAAGTTGTTCTCGTGCAAGTTGGCTCGTGTAAGTTGGCTCGTGCAAGTTGACTCATGCAAGTTGGCTCGGGCAAGTTGGCTCGCGCAAGTTGGCTCGTGCATATTGGCTCGCGCAAGTTGGCTCGTGCAAGTTGGCTCGTGTAGGCTCGAGCAAGTTGGCTCGTGCAAGTTGGCTCGTGTAAGTTGGCTGTGCAAGTTGGCTCGTGTAAGTTTGGCTGTGCGATAAGGCTGGTGCAAGTTGGCTCGTGCAAGTTTAGCTGTGTGATAAGGCTGGCGATTTTACTGGAAGAACCCTTCGCACTGCTTTCGGGAACTAGAACAAAAGAAAGACCGCTAAAAAGTGGGTTGTCAAGTGGTCTGCTTCCTCACCGCATCGACCATCATAGTGGTGACTCACACACAAAACCCTCCCCAGCCCCCACGGCCAGAAAAGTACCTTTTTTGAGCGAGGGAATTGCCTGCGTCTGACATGGGAGGGGGGGGGGGGTAAACCTGGGCTTGTTCGCAAACAAAATTCACCACTGAGGACTCCAAAGAGTTCATCCTGGGAGCTCGCTTCGTGGTCGGCATGCGAGCCATAATTGCTGTTCGTTGTGTTTCCAGCTGGCATTGGAATTTGACTAGCTTCCCGCATTCCCCAAAAATTGCTGAAATGGATCAAAACTGGGCCAGTTGAAAACCGGAATCTACTGTCGTTAGACAGGCTGTCGACAAAATCCGGCAACATGAACCATGCAAGTTCCCAAGAGAGCCCTTCCTACATTCCCCCCAACAAACCCCTTGCTAAGACGGCGCGGATTCCGTGTTGCACCTGAGGTCGATGACCCTACGGGCTTCCCCATTCGCACAGTTCAGTCAGCGGCGAGCTTCGCGAAGTTGCTATAACTCGCCGGCGCGTGGATGACGTGTTTCACATGGCGCATTTCCAAAGCGAATCGAGGCTTTCACCCATGGGCTTCATGTTCACTAGCTGCTTGAAGCTAGTCAGCCATAAGCGGGGTAGCTGGAGGTACGGTTGATTTCCGTAGTGCAAGCAAGAAACAAGAAGGAGTCCGCAAATTACACCGGCTTGTGGTTGGTTTAGTTGCTGTCGAATTTTGGAATCCATGAAATCCACCGTCCCGGGTAGATTGATCCCTCCAACCTTCAGTACATCGCCAAGGTGCTCAGCTTCAAGAACAAAGTCTCCGAAAATCACGTTCCGCGTCACCTCCTGAAAGAAGGGGCTCCGGATCAAATCCGACCTTCTTGGGGGGAAAGACTGGCCTGCGGTTGATTCAAGTGAGCCAAACTCAAACACAATGTTGACGGAGGGATTTTCTTGGTATATGGGAAATCGACACCTGAACACCTCGGCAGCACTGACAACACCAGGACACCAGCAAAACACAAGCGGGACAAAACGCTACTGGGAAACCTGGCACCACCGAAACACTGCCAAAACACCACCGGGACACCTGACAACACCACTACCACCGCCGCCGCCGCCGCCACCGCCACCACCACCACCGCCAGTAAAACACACCATTATCCTGGTGGTCTTGGCAGTGTCCCGGTTGCTTTTTGGTCGCGTCCCACTGGCCCAGTGGTGTTCCGTTCGCACAACACTGGGAAACCATCAAAACACAACCAACGCAAAACACTATCGAGACACAACAAAAACATATGCGGCAACCACCCAAACACCATCGGAACACCACCAAAACACCACCGAGACACTCAGACACGGACGAGAAACGACCGCGACATTATACAAACACCAGCGGGACACCGCGACTAAAACACCAGTGGCACCCCCAACACAACCGGACACCGGGACACTCCCAAAACACAAGTGGGACAAAACCAAACCATCACTGAGACGGACACCACCCCGACACGGCTCACCACCAACCATTTGGACACCACCGGGACACATCCGGGACACCACCAAATGCCAAAACCCTGCTGGGACGCCTGGATCACAACTTTTACACACCAATGGACACTATTGGGGAGTCAACTTTACTAGCGCCTTCTAGCGGCCCATTCATACTTCTAAAGGCGATCTAAGAACAATCCAGATCAGGATTCAGGATCACTGCATTGGTTGGTAGTGATCCTGGGTGCTGGTTACTTTGGATGGTCTACGTACGAGTTTGTCTCCAAATGAAAGCACCCACAAAATTGTCTAATGTCCTTCAAGTTCGATTGAAAATACGCCACAAAAGAGGTTTCTTCTCAAAACAAAAAACTCAGATTAGCCAAGAAGATCCGGCTGAGAACAAAAGGTTCCAAAGTCCCCTGTGAGCTTGTCTAACAACCAGGCAACCCCGCAAAAGGGAAACCGGCGGGTTTGCGTAATATTGCGTAATTCATGCATGGTGTTCCTTTCGGTTTCATCTTGAAGCAACCTGAACAAAGGGGTACCCTTGAGCCAGGCCGTGGTTTCCTGATGTCCGTTTCAACAAACCCAAGGGTATCAGCAACAAAGACACTCGTTGCATCAAACATCCAGCTGCCAAGGTCCCCAGTTCCTTTCGGCTTCCCGACAACGTTTACTTGTTTTTTGTTCAAACCTCTCGGAAGCATCTAGGGTTGCCCATCAAAGGCAACCCCAAAGACCCAAAGACCCAAACCAAACCCGCCCAATTCTGGCTGCGTTCCTCCGTGAGAAAGCCGGGGAACTCGGTGGAGAAATCCACCAACTCTTCTGGCCAGCACGCGAAAGATGTTTCAAGGTTTCGCCAGCCTGTTGAAAATCATCTTGCTGGTCAGCAGGGAATGAGCGAATCACCCCTGCAAACCATCCCCTATGGTTCCTTTAAGAGAATCTCCAGGTTCATTCCAAGTCATTGCCATTGTTCAAACATCCCGGAAAGACAAAGTCTTTCGGCCTCCTGACGCGGCCGCCCGAAACGGATGGGTTAAGGAAACGCCCGAAAATGAGCTCTCCAGCAAAAATGCATTCGAGACTCAACGAATCACAGCGTGATGACGAGCATTTCAGCCCCACCAAGTTCTTCAACCACTAGAAGAGTCTCTTCTTGATTTTGACGAAAGAAGCCAACAGGAGCAAACCTCGGAAGGGTTGCGGGAAAGGGGCCGTGTGCCCTTCCTGTGTTACGTTTTCCTTTTGGCCCCCGCCAAATCAAATTTTGCAGAGTGGTTGAGAAAAGAACGGGGTTTCTCTATTTTGGGGTCCCTTATTGGTGGCGCAAGTAGTGCCACATAGTGCACACCAGTCAGCTGGCGTGGCTGCGATTCCCAAAAGACCTTCCAGCAGTCAGCTCCATCTCAGTTGGCGAAATCCCCGCAAATCAAATGGCAGCACTGCAAGGTCTGGTCTTGGAAGAATGTTTCGGTAGGCAGAAGAGCACTGCTGCACCAGGCTGCTTCCCTGAGAGGAGGCAAAGCCGTTTTTGAAGAGCCTTCAACAAATGAGCCCATGTTTGGTATCCTCAGCCCCCGGAACCTTGCAACTGCAAAGCTTCCGCCATTTGGCTCCAGACCGTGCCTGCATCCTGCGCATATAGCTGCAGGATCCAAGCGGCGAGCGGCCACCGGCCCATGAAGACCTCAAACTGAGTGAGCCAAAGCCGGTGTCTAGACCTCAAACTGACTGACTGAGCCAAAGCCCATGACTCAATGACTGAGACAAACAAGAACTAGCTCATTCAAGTTTCTCGTCCGCTTCTTGCCCTTGAAAGTTGATCGCTTCGGCCAGCCGGCACGAAGCCTGCCCAGTCTGGTTGTGCCGTCGCCGGAATCCGAGCCCTTTCAATTCGTTCTCTGCAAACACCCGATTGGGAGATGGAATTCAATGGTAAGCTCCTGAAAGGTGGTGGACATGAACCGCTGATGACATCCAAAGGCTCAGGCAAATGAATCTGAAACCCTCAAACGGCTTGCAACCCAAACGCAGATATAATTCCAGCTCATTCCGACCAGTCCACCATGGGCTTCGCCTCAGACAGAAATACGAGCGGGCACCGACCCCTATACTTAAGGGGAGGGGATTCCCTTCGCATATTTGCACCCAAGAGAGATCTCGTTTTTCGGAATCCCTCGAGGCTCCCGCCTGAAAATCATGCGCTACTCCCTCTCAGGCGCCGCCTTAAGCGGGGCCTTGACTTGTGAAAGCTGCGGAGTTGATTTGCCCCAGTGCGCGAGCGCGCACTCTCACGCGGGCTGAGCAGAAAGCAACTTAGTAGCTGGAGAAGCAATGGGTTTCATGTTCCCATCGCTGCCACGGGTTTTCTTGATGGCTCTGTCCCTTGTGGTGCCCTAATTCAACCAATCCAAAAAAAAGTCCCCTCTGTTGGAAACAAGCCCATGTATGGCAAAAAAGACTCCAGGCAAAGGATGGCACACAGGGCAATGACTTCATAGGATCCCAAATATATTCAGCTCGAAATGGTAAACCCAGTCAAAATGGCATGTTTGGCTCCCCCCGCCCCCGCTCCTTTCTCCACCCAAGGGTCGAAAATGCAAAGCCCTCCAGGCTCACAGGGTTTTCCAAGTCCTTTTGACAAGGTCCCAAAAAGGAGCCCGGAAAGGGACTCCCTCAACAAGTCTTGCGAATTTCATTTTGCACGTCAAGAGGTTTGGATACATTCAGTCCGGCAAGCTTTCAGTGGGAGAACACGCGAAGCGATTCGATAAAGAAGTTGCATCAAAACTTGGAGCTGACCCTGTCATAAAATATACATTGTATTGGTTGTTTCGATTGGTCACCTGTGAATGTGAAATGTATCCCAATTGTGCGAATCCAAAAGGTGGGTTTTTCCAGGGTATCGTTCAAGCCAGCTGTGTGCATGACTATTTATCCTCAAGTTGGATCCAACACTTGTCCAAGGAACCAAATAGTTGGTTTCCCGAAGCAACTGCTAAAGTGCTAAAGCAAGTCCGAGCACATTTGAGACCTCACCCAACGCTGGCCCCTTCATCAATCAGGGCTGCGCAATCAGCTTGATTCTGATCAATCACCCACGCTGGCCCGTTCATCAATCTGGGTTCCCTGTCAGATTTCAGGGCGCCTTTCTCCCCAAAACCCCACGAGAGACACTCTCAAAACCCTCAAAACCCCAAGCCCCCCCCCCCCCGGGCACTTCCCGGTTCTCGCTGGCCATCTTGATCTGCCAGTACTCCGAATCTGCCGGTGGCGCCTGGGCGGGCTGCGATCCATTCGAAGGGATCACACGCGGAATGACCCGGGCAGGAGGCTTGGGTTTGGATTTCCCAAGAGAAACTCTTGAGAAAAGGGGTTGAACATACCTATGGGAACAAATGCTCCCAGCTTGGTGTTTTGTGCGGGATGCGATATGGATTATATCCCGTGGTAGTTTTTTTTTGTCTTATGGGAAACTGGCCATGCCGAATTCAGTTTGAAGGGACCTCAACCGTCCCGGTGTCCAACCTCCAAATCGCCAACTCGGAACACCCATGAAAATCCATGGTGTGGCAAGCTTAAGATTGGCAAAGTTCAAAGTTTCCTTTTGGTTTCCCTTTGAAGACCAACCTAAACGGGCATTCCCAATTTGGGGGGAACATCCAAATGGGTGGGCCTTGTTTAAAAGCCATTTCAAACACGCGCCTTGTGCCTTCCATTTCTGGATCTAAGCAGGTTCCAGACAAACACGGAATGGGACACCCCTGAACCAACCGAAATAGTCAGTTCCCGTCCTGCCATGGGACAAATTCAGCCCATTTGGTTTCAGGTAGGCCGGCTGATCTCTTGACGACTTGGTGCCTGGCTCCTTTCCCCTGCACGCGGCGAGAAAGGCGAGACCGGAATTCAGTCTCGTGCCCACACTTTCCCGGCAAAATCTTTAGTCAAGGGCCCCCAAAACATGGCCCCCTACACATAAAGCGAAGGCCAAATGGGGCCCCCAGATTCCGCCGTGACCATAGGACCCATCCGATCCTGACTTCCAGCCTTGCCCATCTTGCCCTTTCCGATCTTCCCTTTGGCATTGAAGACACCGCCCTTGGCGCTGTACACAGCGCCGGCAAAGATCGTGCCGCCCTTGCCTGGAGCACACGAGGCCGCCGAGATGCGATGCAAGTCGCCGATGGCCGTGGTACGTACGGCTTCCTCCGAATGGTCACTACTGAAGATGCACTAATGCTCTTCAGTTCGGCCAAGCATGGGCCTGCATACAACCCCTGATTGTCTGGATGTGGGCTGTGGCTGCCAGACGTGCGCCAAAACACGTCTGTATGCCTCATTCAATGGCTTGTCTAGGTGCAAAACGGATCCATGAAAAGGATTCTTCCCGCCGCTGTTCACATGCAACCTTTGGATAAGTTTGAAAGCAAAGCTTGCCCTTTCAAGCATGTTGTTCAACTATGTACTTCAAAAAACAGCATGAGGAAACTGACAAGCGCACAGTTGAGGAGGTGGCACCATGAAGAAGCACTTGCACTGTTCTGTTTGATACGTGACTGAGTGTATGTATATTAACACATTGCACGCATGCGGTTTGAAGCACAAGAGGTGCTTGGGAGTGCATGAACCATCAAAGCCCGAAACTCCGCCGAAACCCGCCCTTAAAGGGGCACCACCCAGTAATCTAGTAATCGAAAAGCGGCCGTTGGAAAGGTCCAACGACTTTTTGGGCGCACGGCCATGCAAAGAGGGGCCAGGCCCTGTCCTGGAGAAAGCGAAGTGACCATTCCAGACTCTGCTGCTTGAGACCCCTCAATTCAATTTACAATAGGGGTCCAAAGCACGTGGTCTTTCTGGCTCTGACACATTCTTTGCATGGCAATCGAGTTCCCCCTTTTTGTCTTCATTGCACACCTGCTTTCCTATTTGCAGGCCAGAGCTGCCTAAATTCCAAACGACCCCGCAGCTCCCGGCCTTTTGCCGGCGCGGAATAGGTGGCCTGACACATTCTGCCAGCGCCAGAATCAAACCTACCCCAAATGTCAAGAAGCTGCCGAGGCTCCGATTGCCAAGGCGACCATTCTGGCGCTGTGGAGCCAAAGTGGGGGTGGGCTGCGGAAAAAATTACCACTCGTGGCACGGATCAAACCTGGGGACGATCCCGAAGCACATGACACCAACCTGTGAGATGGGGGTCCCTGTGTCTGAGACGTATTCATGTTCCCCACTGTGCAGGCAACAATAAAAATCAAACGTATTAAACCTGCCTCCCCCCACCCCCAACGAAAAACAAACTCCAGAGAGCGCCGTTTTTGCGGCTCCATGTGCCAACGGAAACTCTCATTTCCCACACCTATTGGGGGAATTATGAACATCGCCAACCTGAAATTAGGGCTCCCTGAGAAGCCTCAATCATTGATCATGGGTAAGGTCACAAGCCAAAAATCCTTTAAAAAGTCAAACTATGTTTTGCCCACAATCTGGACAAATTAAAAGCCCTTTCCCTTTGAAATGAGGTACACCTATTTCTCCGGAACCTTCGTGGGTAACGTCAAACCCCCCACGTCCGTTCCGTAGGGCCCAAACACTTCGCCCGCCTTGCCGCCCTTCCTGGGCACAGAGTCTTTCCAAATCGCGCTTGCGCCCAGACCGAGCCGCTGCAAATGAGAAAAACGGTTGGCGGTTGGATGGGCGGAAACTGTCAATGTCCATGGTTAGCTCGGTCAAACAGGTTTCAGCACGGGATCTCAGTTTTGGTGTTGACAACTTTTAGTGGGTACCATTGAATACATGCGTCGCTTCTCCACAGTGACCGTGGTTCGCGCGACACCGCTCCCATGCTAAGGTGCCGTCGAGGCAGGCGTGGTCGCGCCCTGCCGGGTGGGGGCGGAGGGGGAATAGATCGTTGCTCCTGTGAGGGTTGACAACATGGTGACCCTGTTGAGAGAAGTGGCGTCAAACGGGTCCAGAAAAGCTTGGAGGGGACACTCTGGCAAATGGTCAAAACAAGCTGAGGACCCCTTCTTCCCTTTCAAATCATCACCAAAAAAACTGTCCTAGTTGTGTGTCTCAAAATCGAGGACCCCTCCTGGCTTCCAACGTCCGCGCAGCTAGATGTCCGTTTCAAGTAACGGAACATAGGGTACCCCCGAAAAGGAGACACCCAACCAAACGGTGACGCTTCAAACCCAAAGGAACCTCTGAGGTTTAGGGACCCCTGCAAGAACGTCCGGGTCCATATCTGAAAACTGTCGTCGGAGTCGGCTGGAAACAGGAAGCATGCTATTTTTCTGCGAGGGAGCCCGGCGCTGTTGAGGGCGGTGTTAATGGCTGAGCCTTCATTCAATTGAAGACTGGGGCAGGTGTTGCAAAAGGATGTTGTTCTTTGAAGGGTCATGCTTTTGAATTTCATGGTTGGCTCTCCTTGAAGGGCGGTAAGTCTGTAGTGGACACATTCAAGCTATTGTGCAAGCGTCTCCTGCAGGGTATCGGATTTGCCATAGTTCGGCTGCCAAAATAGCATCTAAGTCTCCGAAGCTTGGGACGGCAATGCTCCCCAAAGTTGAGCATCAATCCCCCAAAGGACTATCCAGGGGTCTACATTCAGCAACTGGTCAACTTGAAGAGGTCAACTGGCTGATGGAATGGACGCAACGACGCCGACTGACTAAAGGTCCATTTACCAGGGTCGAATTTTGCGGGGTGTTTCAATGACTCACTCCCACCCCCCCCCCCACGATCGGCCAACCCACAAACGCACCTTGCCAGCCCACGCCCGGGGCGTAACCTGCCAGCTCGCTTGCGCCGAAATTTCCGACTTGCGACCCGTTTAGATACGTCAAAACTAGATGCTGGATTCACCAGTCAAAGAGGGAAACTCCAACTCGCGAAGGCCGCAGGTGACACCACGAAAGATGTGCAGCGGTTGGATGTCTTGCGATCAAGGAGAGCTTTGGTGGAATTGGGAAAAGTTGCCTGTCCCCCAGTGACTTGGGTGTGTGTGTGTGTGTGTCTTCTTTAGGGTTGTGCCAAAGGGAAACCACCCCATGTTCTGGGCTTCTCCTAATTAGACACAAACCCATCTTGTTGAAATCCGCAAGCTTAGAACCTGCGAGGAAAGATCGACCTTGCCTTGCTTCGCAAAGCAAAACGCGGGAAGTCGACAATCGCTGACCCCTGGGATCCGGGTGGCACCGGGTCAACATCTTCTTCCCAATCTCATCCCAGCCGCTGGGCTGAAAACATCCCACGCCGCGCCTGAGCAACCGGCCTTGCAGAGATGATTCCTGACACGCAGCCAATCTCTGCGCACGAAACAGGCAAGTTACAAAATGTGTGTCTGTGCGGTTGTTCTTGTTTGGAGCAGGAAAGCAAAACCGCTTATTTCTTGGAGGGGCCAAATCATGTTGGCTGCGTGCCCAAGGGCCCGTTACAAATGTTGCTCTGCCAGCTCGTCTCGCTTGCTTTCGCCATCGCCTGTCAACTTGGCTCGTCTTTTTGGCACGGAATTTCCAAAAGGATCGCAGGTCTTGGCATCGTTGAGATGTTCATTCTATCCACGGGACCAGCGTTTGATCTGGTTATTCCCCAGAAACTAAAAAAAAACACACGCACACACACACACACACACACACACACACACACACACACACACACACGACTAGCATCACCAGCATCCTGCTTTCCTGACAAATGCCTGCATCATCTGCATCATTTTCAGTAGCACCAGCAGCACCCGCAGTGCACCACGGCGAACAACATCACCCACCCCAAGCACCACCCAAGCACCACCCAACCACCCAAACACCACCCGAACACCACCAAGGCATCACCTGCAGCAGCATCTGAGCACCACCCAGCACCACCGAGCACCACCAAGCACCACCGAGCACCACCGAGTAGCACCGAGCACCACCGAGCGAGATTCCCATCCGCAGCACCAGCAGCAGCACCAGCAACCAGCAGCAGCTCAACATCAAGCACAGGCAGCATCAGCAGCATCGGCAACATCAGTAGCATCTGCAGCATCAGCAACAGCAGTATCCATCATCGAAATTATCCCCCACTTCACCAGCAGCATAGAATTGTCTGGCGGAAGTGTTCCTAACTGGCATGTCAGCAAGAGATTGCTGTCAACAACATTGGCAGCACCCGTTCAAAGTAGTTCATCTGCAAGGACAAGTACGTGTCACTGTTGTCACACCACGCCGGGACCAGAACATTCCCTGGGTCACCTGGCCCTGGCATGAAACAGGTGCACGCACCCACGCCTGGCCGAACCGCAGGCCGCACGGCTGCTGGCCGAACCGCTGGTCCGGGCCAAGTGGTGCCTGCCTCGATTCGAGGAGCGTGCCGAGGTTCCTCTGATTCTTCAGTTGCTCAGTTCGCTGTTCAAGTCGCAATCACTGAACCAACACTACTATCTGTTCCATCCTTGAACCCAAATTGTGCTGCTGGCAAGAGAAAGGAATCCGACGAAGAGCAAATCCTGCGTCAGGGTCGCTTCTTTCCCCCCAACCAGGAATTTAACCAACCCCCTGATTGTTTTTCACCTGTTTGATCGAACACGCTTTGGCCATCATTGCTTGGATTGGACAATCCTTTCAAGGGGTCTCCTGGTTGTCTGCACCAATTTTACACTTCCATATACTGCCGCTTTAAACATCACCCCAGCCAAACAAAACTCACTTTAAACCAACCCAAGGGCGATAAATGTCAACACCCAAAACCCCCGTTTCAGCCCCGCCCCCAGCAAAGGCTTCGAACCTACCTCTGGCCTTGAGGTAAGGCTTCTGCACCGTCACCGCGCCCACCTTCCCCTCAGGTCTCCGGTTTTTGGATTGGGGGGATGGGGGGGGATCTGGTGATCAAAAAGGGATCCTTACGTTATACACCTGAACGTTGCCTTGTCAATGGTGGTTTCCCCTTATTTTGGTGGAAAAAGCCATGTTTCAAATGGCCAAAATGTATCTTTTAAGAAGCCCTGTCAAACAAAAATCACTCCGCTGCGAACTCGGAAGTGGGATTCATGTTTCAACAGAGATTTCGACGAAACCCCGAGCAGGTGCTTGAAGCACCAGGAAGTCAGAGTTTCGGAAGGAGAAAATTGAAGTAGAGTAACGGTAGAATGCGGAGTATCAGCAATCTGCACTCAGTACTATGATTCAGCAATCGGAATCCCATAATTAAGAGACCTTCGTGAGTGATCGTTGTACCCCTGATCGGTGAGCTCACTATAATGAACGCAGAAAGATGCTCTGGTGATGGCATCAGCTACAAATCAGAGGCATCCAAAAAAGGGAGCCGGGAACCATCTACCCGAATGTTGCATGACACCATGGCAACATGGGAGGAGCCTGAAGTTTGCCACGCATTCCACAATGGTGTTTAATGGATAGGCGATGGATCTTTTTCCATGCCCATCACCGTTGCCTGGAAATAAGTTATTATAAAGGCCTAAACAATTCGAATCGGGTTGTGGGGGGGGCTTTAAAGCCCAGGCATGATCATACGTGAATGGTGTGTGTGCAACAACTACGTATACTCTAGATTAGCTGCCTTACCCCACCCATCCCTGAGGGGCGGTATGCGGCACGAGCCTATCAACATTGAAACCGGGAACATGGAAAAGTAGACAAACACCTGCGGTCCGCTAACTTTTGAGTTTTGAGCCACACCGAATTGATGCATAGTGTTGCACTCTGTGGTGCCGAGCGTCTCGATGGATCCCTCGAACTGTATGGTTGTCGTTTGTCTCCTTTTGACGCCGATGACACCAGCCAAACAACTTGGAACACTCCGATGCTCCTTCTCAGCCCAAGCACCCCTCTGTGATTGAACCTGTGAGCAACAAAGAGACACTCTGTCAAGCAATCCAAAGTTAACGACAGGTCCGTGCATAAAACAAAAGCTTACCGCATGGTCGGTTCGGTGTTGATTTCCAACAAGTGGGTATGTATCAAATTGTGTTTTGTTCCTTTTCGTTTGCCTTTAAACCAAGGCGAACAGGGTACCCTCAAAAACAAGCGCTGAAACACACGCGTGGCTGGATTTGGCATTTGTTGCTGACGAGTCCATCACACCACAACCTGGGCGCGGCCAATCCCCGTGCGTTTGGTTTGCACTTGACTTCTTTCAGTAATCCAGCGAGCCACGCATTGCCGTCCGTCCGGAAAGGGGCCCAATTCCAATCGCCAGTGCCGAGGCTCTGACAAGCAGAGTGTTGCTTTTTGTTTGCCCACGTTGGTGTGAGGCTTCGAAAACTTGCCCAAAGGAAATACAAGGGAAGCCAAGGCCGCGATTCAAAGCAAATCATGATTAGGTCTTTGGGCAACATGTCATCCGGATCTGGAGTCTGGACTCAAGGCATCCAAACTGCACTTTGAACCGACACTGGACGCCAAAAGCTCGGAACAGGTTGATTCTTGTTTGCAAAGGGCACATTTGGTCAATTCAACCAATCTGACAGCTCGGGTCGCGGCCACGCATCTGTGAACACGAATCTTATGTCAAGGGTTCCCTCTGTCCGTTGAAAGAGCAACGAATTTAGGGCCCTGCACACTTCTGTTGGCCACGCATCTCGAGCATGCCGAGTGGACCCGCAAGTTTCAAGAAGCGCACCTTGCCACCCCAGCCCATGATGACTGACCTCAGAGGCATGGCGAAAATAATGCCAACACAGAAAAAATCGATGCCGCGCAACTTCCGATAAAGTTGTATGCAAATCCTCAAGTCCCTTGTATGTTGGTTCTTCGCATGTTTTTTGTTTCTCTTCTTCTTCTTCTTTTTTAAATCAAGAGTAATCGAAAGCACGGGAAGAAAAAAAGGTCCTTCGGAGTGGCCGGGGCCCAAACACCTGGCCGAACTTGCGATCCTTCTTGGTACTGGGGATGGATGAAATCCTTTTCGCACCACTTTGAAACCATGGGAAGCCACTGTTTGTTGGTATTTCCACGGGAACCATTAATTCCAGGATTTCTTAGGTGGTGCAGGATTTTGTCCATCCACAGTATGTTAGCACAAAAAGAGAAATGCACCTGCAGCCAGCCACTCAATGACAGAAGCAACTAAGCAACTAGACATGTGCAAAGATGACTAAGTTGATTTTGTTGCTTCGAAAAAGCAATTACACAAAAACTAGTTCACGAAAGGCCAGACAGATCTAAGCCTGGAGCGAATTGGCCAGCAACATAGATACCAAATACTGGGCAAACTAGGGGGAGAAAAAAAGAGCAAGGGCCAAACAAAAACATTGCATGCCCTGCGAAGCCAAACAACAAGAAACACTTGGGAGAATGGACACCCATATAAACCTCAATTGCGCTCCCAAGACCCAACTTCCTGCAAGTGTCCACTTCAGGCAGCCACAAACCCCTGAGATGATTAGTCCCAAAACATGCGCACAAGGCAACCCAAAACCAGAAGCCCTCCAAACCGCCGTTCATCAAAAGCCGTCTCTATGCCGCCGGGCCGGCCGCTTCGGCCGCTTCGCCCGCGGCACGCACCCGACGCGGAGCCAAGCTGCGGCCCAGCCAATCCCAGAAGCGAAACACAGTTGCAGCTGAAACCAGGGACCCGATTCGTTTCGGGGTCAATCATTTTTATGGACACCCCCAAGTGAATGTAATGCACTTTGGAGGACACATATGGACAGTTGGCAAAGTCCAGGGAGGGAAAGCACCCAGAGGTTGAAAGCGCAACAGCTGCATTCAAAATTCACCCAAGTGTCCCCCACTGACACGATCCCCAAGGGTTGTTGGGGTTCTTGGACAGAAGATGTGCACATTTCATATGTTCAGTTGCATTACATTACAGCCTTGTCCACTTGTGGAAAAGCAAAACAACTAGAAGTTCGTGATCATCCATTGACTGTGAAATCCCGACTCCCTTCATTTGCAGGCACAACTCGGCAACCCCTTCAGATACACAAAGGACCCACAGAAACGAGGGTGCGCTGAAGCCTGGCATTGCAATGAGTTTGCTACCCTAGCGCCGGACGTCGACCCTGCGCACAGGTGGGGTCCCACTGCTGAGCGTGGGAGCGACCTCAGGCTGCCGACGGAATTTTGGCCAGCAGTTGGGTGGTTTTTAATCTGGGTCACAAGACCTGGTCTTGGGGTTAGAGTTGGGGTTAGGGTTGGCTTTGGTTAGAGATTCTCCTGTAACCCAAACCCAAAACCCTTTGAAAGCGTCAAGCCAACCGACTGGAAACCAAGCCGCTGGAGAGATTGATTCGCATGTTCTGGACAAACCTAAATGGGTGCGTCTCTATGCCATTGTTGTGGTCCAAAGGGAATCCAACCATTTATGGATCCCCCGATCTTGAGACAAGCACAAGCCGCGAACTGCAAACCAATACCTGTGCTTTGCTAATCTGAAAGCCGGCGCCCGGTACATCGCTTAGTCCCGCAATGATTCCGGCGCTCGTAGGCATGGGCGAATTGGGTGCTGTACAAGTTCTGCCCATGCCTACGGGCTGAAGTGGGGTGGCTGGTGGATTTGGAGCAAAAAAACAGACCGGGTTTCGCCGGCTTCACCTTATTCCCCATTCCACTCACATGCGACTTGGGCTAACAGGACAACATTCGCGTTCCCTGTGAGAATGTCCTAGCGGCAACTTGGGGAGGCGAGGGTGGCTAATGCCATCCCCCTTGCCGACACCAACTGGGTCCCAAGTGGTTGTTTCCCTCTCAGCAACCAACTTCGGTGAAACCAAAAATGCAGATGGCAACACTTCAATTCGGATGGAAAGGAGCTGATGTCCACTGTGGGCCAGGCCAAGAAGAAACTTGGCGCAACAGTGGCTTCGCAATAGTCGAGCCGGAAGCAGACTTCTTGCACTGGAGACGTAGCATGGTGTGTGAAAGGTTGGGCTGTGTGTCGGCACGTTGCAGCTGCTCATTAATGAATATTTGCTGCGAGGCGTGGTCGCATTTCAATGGTTCTCCAAGTTGCTTTTGCGGTTCCCTTTAAACCACCTCTTGCGAGGCCCGAGGATTTCCTAAAATGGGTGTGAAATTCAATTGGGTGTTTTTCTTGGTCGGCATCGTTTTGGGATTCATGTCCAACCGCTTTTGAGGTGGTTCCTGAAAAGTCATAGCCTGATGTTCAGCTCATCTGCTCTTAGGCCGTCGCAGGCATTCGCCGTCAGCAGTGCAATGAGGTCCTGGTCCTGAGCACTAAGCCAAGTCACATATCGACCAGGCCTAGTAAATGAACAAGTTGGTCAGCCTACAAGAAGGCACACCCCTTTGCCACGTCTTTTGAAAGAGAAATTAAAGGGAGAACCCTTTGGGAGGTCCACATCCGACTGGGAGACACGCTCATGTGATGGCATGAGATTGTGGCGGGCAAATTGAATCTACACGCAGTCACGAAGTGCGCATCATTTCACAGAGGGGTTGTTTGCAGCTGACACAGCCTCTAGGGGGCCTATAGGGTTCCGGTGTTTTTGGGGGTCTCTGGGAGGCTTCTGACAATGGGAAACCAAAAGGCACCCATCCCATGTCTCGAAAGGAGCCCCCGGCCGAGCAAGAGCCCGGGATGTCCACCAAAGCCTCGTTTCGGCAGGCGGTTCAGCGGTCGATGTGCGATTTAACCCCCATCTTTGAGCATCAAGCCACAAATTGATGGAAAAACGATTGGTTTCTTGCAAAAGAGGGACCAGGGTACCCATTGAGCCACAAGCGCATACATGTATAAATATACACACAAAACGATATATATATATATATATGCATGTAATGTAATGTAATGTAATGTAATGTAATGTAATGTAATCTAATGTAATGCAATGCAATGTAATGTAGTGTAATGCAATGTAATATAAAATAATGTAATGTATTGTAATGTATTGAAACATAATGTAACGCAATGCAATGCAATGTAATGTAATGTAATGTAATACAATGCAATGTAATGCAATGTAATGTACTGTATGTGTGTGTGTGTGTCTGCATGCATGTATGTACGCATGTATGTCGGTATGCATATCTGTCTGTATTTCTGTATGCATATATGTATGCATGTATGTAAGTATGTATGTATGCATGTATGCATGTATGCGTGCATGTATGTTGCATGTATGTATGTATGTATGCATGCATGCATGCATGCATGCATGTATGTATGTATGTATGTATGTATGTATGTATGTATGTATGTATGTATGTGTATATATATATATGATATGTATGTATGTATGTATGCATGCATGTATGTATGTATGTGCGTATGTACGTACGTATGTACGTACGTACATACGTACATACGTACGTACGTACGTATGTATGCACGTATGTACGTACGCACGTATGTACATATGTACGTATGTACGTATGTACGTATGTACGTACGTACGTACGTAAATGTACGTGTATGCGTATACAGCGTTGATGATGAATCCGCGGAAAGCCTTGATTGCGTGGCGGTTGGTGAGGTCAGGGGGGTTCCCATTTGCCCTGTACCCTCCACAAGTCCACAAGGGGTTCACTCGAACCCCAAACCGCCACATGGCCATGGGTCAAAATCCAAATCGTGCCCCCAGTGAATCGCCACTAAAATAGGTTCTAAAATGGGTGGTGCATTCACCTACCCGAAAACCCAACCAAAATGGGATCCCAAAACGGTTTGGACAACCACACCTGGGAAAACCAAACCAACGCCTTCCCAATTCTTCAGGACACTGGGCTCCGCGCCGCGATGGCGAGCTCAGGCAGTGGGGAGGGAGCCATGGATTCGAGTCGGTGTTTTTTCCCCCGGCGGCAGGATGGAATCAAAGCCAGCTGTACCCCTTTAGGCGGGTTTGGCCAAAAGGGGCTTCCGTTTCGGATGATTGACTGTGGAGAAATCGGGGTACCCGATACCATGTTGCTATTGGATTTGTTTCCTAACTTGCATCCAAACCCCGGACGGCATCCTCTTTGTCAAACGGTTCCAAGGGACACAACCACCAAGCATGCTCTTTTATTTTCTTTTTTTGTCTTTTTATACCATGGGGTCGTGGGTTGTTACGAAAACCGCATAGGGTCGTTTTATGTGTGCAGTAAGCCACCTGCACCGGCTCTGAGCTCGAGCCAGAAGGCAGAAGCCGGCTTCTTGAAGATCGGGATCGGGGAGGACCCGCATGTGGGGTGGAAGTTCTTTGGAAGAAAAGGAGAAAAAGACTGAGCTGTTGGATGTCACTGAAGTCTCACTGCAAACCTTCAAGTCAGCCTCACATAAAAGAGTTGAAGGACAATCTTCCTGAAGGGCCGTGTCTTGGAGGTGAAAGAAATGCTAGTGGCTTCAACGTGTTCTGCGTCCCTTGTCACTTGAAACTGCAACTCAGATCTTGCATACCGTGGCCGTGCCGCCTTGCATGTTGTTCCACAAAAGGCCGCCTGCTAAACTTCCCCGAACGATAAATCCAAAACAGAAAGAGTGCCTGAATGACGGGAACACGGGTGATTGATCAACCTCTCGCCCTCGGTTGACAGGCAGTCACCTCATTCTGTGGGAGCATCAACCTTGGGGATGGCACCCACTATCAACAACAATTGCATATCATTGAGAGCCTCTTCTAAATGATGAAAATGCCCAGCCTCCAGCTGTTGGAGGAGCTGCCGCTGGCTGCAATCATGCCGGGCACTCAGTCACCATGCTTTGCCGAAATCTCAGCTGTATCTCTGGGTTCGGAGGAGTCCAAAAGTGCCAAAGATATAACTCAGCAACAATTGGACAGTTTCGCAAAAACGCGACAGCGGCGAATAGGCAAAGCAAGATCCGTCTTGCAAAGGGCCCACCTAGCTGCCAATGCACCGAGCTTCTGAGAAAAACAAAAGCTCTCAAACACGGAAAAAACAATTACCGCCATCAAGATCAAGAAGCAGCGCGGCAGCGTCCAAACAGAAACGAGCTGCCTTTCAAGTCAAACCCCCCCAGCACTCGGCTTCCGTTTTGCTGGTTCAACCCCATTCCCACATCTGCAACGCGCATCGCACCACGACACGCCCTACGGAAAGCTCAGGTTCTACGCTCGGGACGCCCTTTGGAAGCTTCACACCGGACTCAGGTTCTCACTCAAGATATCCTTTTCCCAATCAAGAAAATTGACAAGAGGCCTTGTCAAGAGGATGGTATTCTTCCAAAACCGGTGAGCTTCCATTCTTGGAAAGAGGGCAAGTACCCTGCCACCAAGGGACTCAAAAGAAAAACAACAGCTTGTAAAGAGGCTTATGAAAGCAACAGCTGAAATTGTATGCAAAACTTAGGATCACTCTTGATGGTTTTTGAAGGGGCAAGTGAGAATCTGCCAAAAGCTCGGGATGCTCAATATATGTCATGTTAATCCCAGATCAACCAACCTGGCAGGCTCTTTCGGGGTGTTCCCAAAAGCGGAGGATCCCCTCCAAAAATGAGACTGCCTCGAACAAACCTGGCGGACCCGCCCTGCTTTAGTATATAGGGTGGTCAAAAGGGTGCGGTCGCAGTAAGCAAACTACGACCGCACCCTTTGGATCGCTATGACTTGTTCGCATTCGCAGTCGGTCAACTTAAGTTGTTTCCGCTAGTGCAGCTTGCTTGCGAAGGGCGTCCCGGATAGGTTCGAGCCGGCAAGCTTGAGCTCGACACGTAGCAGTCGCATTCTGATTCGGAATCTCGCGCCAAAAGATGGGTCAAAGCATTGAACGGACGAACCCGCAAACTCACAAGACATGGCTTGCCGTTGTTTTTGTCACTCCAGAAAACAGCCTCCAAAGAGCGCGCTCCAACTTGCCTGGCTTTCGGTGACCCCGTCAGGGGGAGGGATTTGCAGCCGCTTGGCGGTTCTGTTACCTGATGTTCAAGCAAAAAAGTTAAAGAAAGTGGAGACCGAGTATTGCCAGTTGCTCATACTACTATTTTGAATGGTTTGAACATCCTCAAAACAAATCGTTTGAGAAGGATAGTAATCCCCATCAAACGGTCATGGGTCCTCAACTGGAATTCAGACCCATTTGGATGGGTGGACTCTGGGACGGGGTCTGGTGCCCCATGTGGGCATTTCAAGATCATGTATAACAGAAAGGGATGCTCTCAAAAGTGAAGACAAGCCCATGTTCTTTCACTCTTTCACTGGTAGGAAGCAGGGTCAAACGTCACACTTATATAGACCAAACCCAAGCGTTTTTCCCAGTGGCGAAGCCTGGAAGCTTTGCAAGTGAGCGCTTTTCAAAAATAAAAATAGGACTTGAAAAAGCCCTTTTCATGTGCATTTATCGATGTAAAAGAAAACCAAAGGGGCCCTATGTTGAAAAGCCGTCCGAGCCGGTGGTTGGCATTCACAGGGCAGCTGGAAAAACGGGATACAACTGGAGCCACAAAATGGATTACGTTCAAATCTGGCCTCTTTACCATTCACTTCTGAGCACCCGCCTCATACTGAACGCTACAAACACATCAGAACATGAATTAGGAAACCTTGTTCGTATGTGTTACAGTTTTTACACTAGGGGGGGTGACCGAAACCAAAACAGAAAAAGTACCCCTTGCAATCTCACGTTGCAATAGGTCGGGATGCTTTCTTGCATAGTGTTCTCTTATTCCCCAACAGCTGAAAGCTTCGGGGTCTCAGCCCAGATAGGCTCCGGGGTGGTCCGGGGCGGCCCTGAGGTAAGGTTCCACGAGGGTTCCACCAGGGTTCCACCAGGGTTCCTCCAGGGTTCCACGAGGGTTCCACGAGGTTCTGCATGGTGGTGCGAGCACTAGAAAGAGCACCGCATGCTGTTGGGGATATCACCTGAGCTTATTAACAAATCATCCCAGTTGTGGCTCCTGAGAATTCCCCTTCAACCAAAGACCCCCTGCTAAACAAGGCCCACAACAGCTAGGGTTCATCTGGAAGCAGCATTTCTGGAACTCCTTTTTGCCGCCATTCACCAAAGCGGAATTCCCTCAAAAACCTCGTTTTAGGGTCTCCTGGGGGTAGCGCCCTGCCGACATTGCATGTCATTGGGAACTGGCAATGGCTGGCTAGAGTACAGATTCCGCGCACGAGCTTTGCTGCAAACCCGGCCCTGTTCTTTGTGCTGTGCAAATTTCCTCAAACCGAACAGCAAGAAATGTGGGCAAAGTGCGAGTCACATGGCGTAACATGGCCTGTGTAGGCCCCAGGTCGGGTGTTTTCAAAGAGACTGTCGCAACATTGGCCAAAAGATGTTAAGAAGCAACATCCGCGAGTACGAAAAGTAGAAATAACATGTAACAGCCAAAATCTCAGGAATTCGCTCCAAAGGGAAAGATTGGAAATTGATTGACAGATAGGCTGGAAGACTAGAAACTCACTTACAACTCCCATTCCTTGCATCTGTTTCATTACTGCCGGCTCGAAAAACAAAAACAACGTTGCAGAACACGCAAACTGCCTTCCGCGTGACTGTGTCCACGGTATTTCGCTTGATTGTCAAGTACGCCAATCTAATGATGGACAGTCTGCTCCGTGTTCGCCTCCTTCAACAACTCAAACTGGTTGTAAGTTGTGAAACATGTCTTCAAACCCTGCAATCAGGCAATTCTCATTTGACGGTATTGATTTGATGGTTCGGGGGGGGGGGGGGTGAACCTCTGATTCTTGCCTCCCCTTCATTACTTTTGTTGTCAGAGCAGCATCCTTCAAGCCGTCAAACCGCTCGTGAAGGGCATTGACTACCTGTGCACTCACATGAATAGTATCTGTTCTTATCAGTGAAACAACTGATGATTCAAATGGCGACATGCCATTTGGCTCAAGACGCTGAAAACAAGCGCGCCTTTTGAAACCCCCTATATAATCCATAGATTATGAGCCCAAGCTCGCCATGATCGCTTGGCGCCGGCGCGAGGTTTTCAGGGAGGGCAAGGCCGCAGGTCCAGGAGGAAGCGAAGCCTTTGCATGGTGGACCGGCGTCCCCTGGAGGGATGATGGAGCTAAGCGTAGTACCGCGGGGGGGTCCCGATCAGGTTTCCAGCACCGCATGGGGCAATTGAGGTGTGTGGCCGGGCGATGGCCATGGGCGTTGGGCAGGAGGCCGTAGCCGAGATGGTGGGAGATCCTCAAGACCAGGGTCAACCCCCAGGAGTATCTGGTGGGCATCCTTCGGCCAATCAAGGATCAGTCGAAGATCCTAGAAGTCAAGAGCAACCCCAGAAAGTATCTGGTGGGCATCAAAGGATCAGTCGGAGATCTTCAAGGTCAAGGCAGGTTTCGGGATTATCTGGAGGGCATCCTTCGGCCAATCAAAGATCCTATGCACCCTGGGAACTTTGAAGGCGGTATGGAGTTGAGGCCAAGGCAACCTTGGAGCCGTACAGCAACTGGGAGGCTCCGGCAGCTGGCCCCGTTTCAATGTATGCTGGAGGTGCCGGACCTTCTCCAGACCAACACGGTGTGAAATCGTTTTGGAGCCCAGAAGTTCAGCGAAGGGTGGCGATGAGCCAACCAGCATCTTCTCGAAAACGCCAACTCAACTCACATGGGGGTCAGCGAGCACCTGCTCGTGTATCAGACGGGGAGCTGGAACGAGTGATTCGGGATTCGGAGGAGACCTTCGAGAGAGAGGTCTTGAAGCTTCAGGCGGCCAGAACCAGAGATGATGCGTCGTATCGCACGGAGGGGTTTTTGCGGGTCCAACTCTACCACCTCCGGATGAGGAGGTTGGTGGCGGAACGAGGATGACCATTGCCCCGTCCCCACCACCGCCCCCACCACCGCCCCGCACCACCTCCTCCGAGGCGCGGCGGAAATCCACATGTTGGAGGCCTTGAGGAACTTTGGACTCCCGGATCTTCGTCCACCAGGTGGTGAAGCAGCATCTCTACACTTCGGGGACTGGGTCACGGTGATTCATCCACTGATGTCGGACATCAACGGCAGATGATGTCTGGTCGCCACCCCCTTGAGAAAGCTTCGCCCGAGGAGCCATCGTGTAGGGCAGAGAGACCTGTGAATGCTCCTGACACCGGACCTCAAGAAGGAAGTGGTCGAGCAAGGGGCATCCACCTCCAAGGGTGGGGAGTCCAAGATACAACAGAATGACTGAGGAGAAAGGGGGGCCTTCATCGAGCTTGCTCAAGCCTGGTCGTGGATATGCCCAAGGAGGTCCGGTCAGGCGCGGGGCTGATGCGGGGCCGGTCACAACGTTTCCAGTCGACGAAGAGGCAACGGCCTCCGAGTCATCAGACTGGGAGCAGGCTAAGTCCGGCAAAGGCCGCGGGGGGAGTGTGGATGTGCACTCACATAAATAGTATCTGCTCTTATCAGTGAAACAACTGATGATCCAATGGCGACATTCCATTTGGCTCAAGACGCTGAAAAGAAGCGCACCTTTTGAACCCCCGTAATCCACAGATCCAAATGGAATCAATCAATCGTCCACCAGCCAGAAACAGGGGTGGCTCTTTGGAGAGTACCCTTCTTGGGCGGCTTTGAAGGCAAACCAAAGACAAGATAAACCTTGCTTTACGACCCAAAATACAAGTCCGTAGCTGAGACTGGGAGTTGAATGTGTGAATGTGCCTGGTTGGCTTTCCCTTATATTACAAGCGGTTTACCATGCAGTTGCTTTATGTGGCTGTCAAAAAGATGGTCATTTGTGCTCTTGAAATGAAGCCCTGCCCTTCTCCGACTTCCGCCTAGGCTAATGGCATAATGCTTAAAGACTCAAAGCATTCAAAGAGGCATCAGTGACGCCCAGCACATATCAAAGGCGCCGAGGATTCAGCCAATCATACAGGCCTCAGTGCGGGCAAATCAAAAACGGCCTGACACAACCGAGTGATTGTTGGCTGTTGCCGCCGCTGTCTGCTGCCTATTGCTGCTTGCTGCTTGCGGCTGGCTGCTGCCTGCTGCCACCTGCTGCTAGTTGATGAGAAGCAGCTGCTCTGGCAAACATGACGGGTACAGAAAAGGACTGGGAGAGGAGCTACCATCTAAGCACAGGCGAGCGGACGACACAGACACACAGCAACAGTATGCGTCTGGTGTAACTCAGAAGCGTTTGACACGGTGCCTGTTTGCTGCATTGAGGTTTGCCCAAACTTCGGAAACGAGAAGACGTTAATGTTCTTTTGACGTCCTTCAAAGATTGGCACAATCGTCCTTAAGGAGAACCAAAATGGGGGGGTCTCCAATGTGAGACTCGCCCACATCACGGTTCAATGGCTTCAAGTGCAGGTGACTGTAACCCATGATCCAGGCCCTTATTGCAAGTCACAAACATAAATCCGGCAACTTTCCTCCTTGCAGCATCTTGGAGCCCAGAGAAAATGTGAACCAGCTCCCTCTACTAGCCACTCAAGCTGTCGGCACAAGGGGTCGGTGAAGCGGGGTCGACAGTGAATACATGCCTGTATTGCAAACGACTTCGTGGCCCAAATGTTTGGGGGCATCTTGCCTTCGAAAAAGGCGCAATCCAAGCTTCAGAGCGTGCCCCCAAAACCCCGAGGAAGCCCCAAACTGGCCAAGCAAATCATTCGTGAATCCTTCGTGAGATGTCATCCCGACTCATGTACATTTTTGTAAATGCATGCAAAACTGTTATGCCTATACACACCCGCGTGAATACATAGATAGATAGACAGGCAGGCAGGCCCTCAGACAGACAGACAGCAAGACGAACAGACAGACAGACAAATAGATAGATAGGCAGATAAATGGATTAGAGGGATCAAAGAGATTAGACAGTTTAGATGGAGTAAATGGATGGATAGATGGACGATGGATGCAGGGATGGAGAGATGGATGGACAGATTGCTGGCTGGCTTGGACAATTGGATGGATGGGTGGATGGATAGATGGATAGATGAATAGGTGGATAGATGGATAGATGGATAGATGGATAGATGGATAGATGGATAGATGGATAGGTGGATAGATGGATAGATGGATTGATGGATCAGAAGATGGATCAATAGATGGATCAATATGGATAGATCGATTGATTAAAAAACAGATACACTGATAGACAGACAAAACAGAACAGAACAGAACAGAACAGACAGACAGACAGACAGACTGGTAGATCGACGGATGGATATATGGATGGATGGATAGATGGATGGATGGATGGATGGATGGATGGATGGATGGATGGATGGATGGATGGATGGATGGATGGATGGATGGATGGATGGATGGATGGATAGATGGATAGATGGATAGATAGACGGGTGGATAGATACAGAGAGAAAGAAAGAAAGAAAGAAAGAAAGAAAGAAAGAAAGGAAGGAAGGAAGGAAGGAAGGAAGGAACAAAGGAAAAAAGGAAGAAAGAAAGGAGGAAGGAAGCAGGAAGAAAGAAGGAAAAAAGAAGAAACGAACGAACAAAAGGAAGAAAGAAATAAAGGGAGGAAAAAAGAAAAAGAAAAAGAAAGAAAGAAAGAAAGCAAGAAAGCAAGAAAGAATGAACGAACGAAAAGCAAACAGAAAGCAAGAAAGACATAGAAGAGAAGAACAAAGAAGAGAAGAGAAGAAAGGATAAGAGAAAAGAAGACAAAAGGAAACAAGGCAAAAGAAAAGAAGAACACATAAGAAGAAAAATAAGAGGAGACAAGAAGAGAAAAAAGGATATCAGGACGAGATAGGATAGCGCAGGATAAGATAGCTAGATGGATAGGAAAATGCACGGATAAATAGATAGATTGACAGATGCACACATAGACAGATAGGCAGATAGACAGACAGATAGACAGACAGATAGACAGACAGACAAATGGACAGACAGACAGATATATAAATGGACTGACAGACAAATAGACAAACACAAATAGATAGACAGACAGACAGACAGGCAGACAGACAGACAGACAGACAGATTCATAGATCGATATGTATATAGATAGATAGATAGATAGATAGATAGATAGATAGATAGATAGATAGATAGATAGACAGATAGACAGATGGGATAGGGGATAGATGGGATAGATGGGATAGATGGGATAGATGGGATAGATGGGATAGATGGGATAGATGGGATAGATGGGATAGATGGGATAGATGGGATAGATGGGATAGATGGGATAGATGGGATAGATGGGATAGATGGGATAGATGGGATAGATGGGATAGATGGGATAGATGGGATAGATGGGATAGATGGGATAGATGGGATAGATGGGATAGATGGGATAGATGGGATAGATGGGATGGGATAGATGGTGGGATAGATAGGATAGATAGGATTATTTTGGCTAGGATAGGATAGGCTAGGATAGGATAGGCTAGGCTAGGATAGGCTAGGAGAGGAGAGGATAGGATCGGATAGGAGAGGATAGGATAGATAGATAGATAGATAGATGGATAGGTAGGTAGGTAGGTAGATAGACAGATAGACACATAGATGGACCAGAATAGAAAGATAGATGCACGCACGTCTATATTCACACTTAATTCATATGCGCCTCTATATTTGCACCTCCCCGAGCCGAGATGCCGAACATGATGGCCGTATTGCAGCCCACTTTGATCAGCTCTGGCAGCAAGCCCCGGTAGGCATCCAGCAGGGCCGCACCCTGCCTGAAAATCTCAGCAAGAGCCTCCCCCAAGAACAGAGATCCCTCTTCCTGTCACAAGCTTCGAGGTCCAGGCGCTTCGAAAGGGTGGAAAAAAATGCCCCAAAGGACTCAAAATTTGGTGGTTGTCAAGGCCTGGGACATGCTGAAAGATGCGGTGAAACATGTCGCAAAAATCTTCTCGGTGAGGCAAGTTGACAGCCAGCCCCGGCTCGATGTGTGCTGTCAGTGCACTCAGCGTTGCGGCTGATTTCTCGGCTGCAGTGTGAGAACTGGAAGTGCCACGCGGAACAAAGCCACTCTGGGCAAGCGTTTGTTGCTTGCGCTTCCATGCAAAAAATGAAGCGCAAAAACGCTTCTCACACGAGTTCAATGGGATATGCCCACATGGGGGAGGGGGATTTGTTTGGTAATTTTGTCCTGAGGCTGAAAACAAGGAACTGGTGTCTTGTTCAAGGCAACTCAAAAACCACCCCGTTCTAACAGTCCCCCTATTTCAGACACACCCAGGCGCAAAAGCCATAAATGAAGGCTCTGGAAAATTATGTGAGCGCGTGCTCGATCAGCTGAAAAATGTAAATCCTTTGGCATAAAAGCTGGAGCTACAAACGCGCATTGAGCTGGTGGAGAGAATGGTCCGGACTCCGGACTGCACAAGTATGTCTCAAAATGGGGCACCCACTGCCTTTGCTCGGGGTCGAATGAGGCAGGGCAAGGGAAGCCAATGGTTCTCGTCGCTCGCTTCAGAAGGTTTGAGCCCTTTTAGTACCTGGCAAAAGAGGTTTTGGAGGTATAGTCTCTGCATGTGTTCCAGCTTGACGCTGCCATGAAAGTGAGGCGAACAACCAAACGGCTCCTGAAATGTTCATCCAAAGCGACAGGTTCGCAATGGGGGCTTGTTGTCAGCTTGGCCAAAGCTAGTTAGCGCCAACTAGCACCAATTAGCGTGCATCAAGGCGGAAGGCAACCACAGCGGCAAAGCCATCGCAGCAAAATGACATCTCGCGTCAGCCCGAGAAACACAGCTCTCTACGGCCAAGGATAAGTATTTTCACGGAAGATGAGGGGGCTCTGATGTGTCCATTCTTCTGGATCTGGGGCTGTGTCCGCGGGCCATGTCTTCAAGAGTTGATTGGGCTTTAAGCGGAATGCAGCTGGCACGTGCTCACACCTGTAGGATACTATTGACTTATCAATCAATAAGCAAAAGATAAACAAATCCCCACCAAAGTCATCCCAGGAACTTCCCATGCCAAACGATCTGCACAACGCCAAGAGGCAATGGCACTGCCGCCAAGCGAGCACGCCTTGCACACAGAGAGGTGTTGGCCAGTTGGTTGAAAGTAAATGGCCGGTTTTTTCCCTTGTGTGTGGGGAGGCCAAAACCCAAGTTGCGAGGTTGTGCAATCTACTTTCACCCAATGCTGGCGCAGTGCCAGCTTGGTCAGGTTCTGCCAAGCAGAACTGTCTAAGGCGCATTCACAAGGAGTTACAATTTCCAGGTTCTTGGATCCCTTCGTACCAGTCTTTGTGGTGCGGGTTCCTAATGTCTCCTCTGAGTCAAAAAAAACCGGAAGCAACTGCGAAACATTTTTCCCAAAAGCATCTCTGATGCTTGGGTTAGTTGATGGAAGTGGTGGATGCTTGACGCTGGGGAGATGGAGGTGGACGAACCGTGGCTGAACGGAACCGGGGAGGGGAGCCGGGGACGGAAGACGCAAAAGCACTCAACCGAGGCGGAGCGATGCTGGGGACAAAAATGGCACGAATGTTTTTTGGCCGGGTAGCCTGAGCCGGGATACGGACCGGAGCTCTGCTTTCCTTCTTGCAGCGGCGCGATTTTGGATTACAAAGGCACGCTGGTCATATGATGTGCTCGACATAATCCTGCCCACCTTGTGAGAATGTTTGCTTCAACCCCGTTTGTTTTTGGACTTCCCGGGCTCAGCTTGTTTGCCGGTTGCAGGCATGCCTCTTGCTGCATGTTGTGCCTGATGTTGAGACCCAATCACTCACCACCCGGAATTATACTCAGGGAAGTCCTGTTTGATGGCTGGATTGGACTCAAGAGCCGCCCGCCCCCCGAAGAAAAAGAAGAAGAAGAAGAAGAAGCAAGGGGATTTGTTCACAGAGAGGTCGATATCGCTAACGCAGCTTCCACTTCTGCTGAGATCCTCGCATTCGAACACATTCCTTTCACAGTCAAGTGGCCCACCAGCTGCCACCACGGACATCTGCAGTTGCCTCTTCCATGAGTCCTGGCACCCCATAACTTGAAGGCTCTTTTGTGATTTTGCTCAAAGGGCGCAACTTGGGTTGATTCCTCCTGCATTCCCAGGCCCAGGATTCTGGCTGCCCTTGCTTGATGCAAGCGTCTGGTACTGTTGGCTTCATGGGCTTCCAATGCTATCAGCTATACTGCCAGATGCTGCAAGTGAGCTCTGACAAAGAAGGTCAAAAGGGCCCTGCTTTGTTCAAGACTGAAACATGTAGGCAGAATCAAAGGTGTGTGCGCGGAGGGCCAGTGCGGCAGATGGATATTACCTTCACTTCGGCGCCTTTGGGAACATGCTTGCGAAACTGAAAGCTGTGGTGCTGCCTACCTCAAGCGATATGAGAGGTTCAGAATTTACGCCAGCTTTTGCAGCTGAGCGCCATGTTGAAATGTTAAAAGAGATCCTCAAAGGGCTTCATGGTTGTGTCAATCGATATGGTTCTCCCTGCCATTCAAAAATTCGGAACATCGGGCTGGGAATCCGCAAGAAAACGAGTCTGGTCCGGAAGATCCCGAATCCCTCATTGATCAGCAGACTGTTGAAACCCTTTGGAGGGGAGGAAAAAGCACAAGATCGCTCCTGGCATCCAACTGTCACCGTTTCAGCAGAGGCGTACGAGAGATCACATCTCCCTGCCCATTTGCCTACGCATTCCAATTTTCACACTCACCGCTCTGGCACCGCATAAATTCTATCACGCATGCCATCCTGGTTCAAATGCCTGAGACCAGCCGGCTACCCCCCGAAACTTTGCAGTCCAAAGGGAAGAAGGCGAAGGATGTGACGCAGCCAGCCGCACCGCCAGCTATCGAGCTCTCGCTGAGCCAGCCGCGCGATCTGAGACCCAAAGGAGTGGGTTTCTGTTTCCTTTCTCAGTCCAAATGACCTCAAGAGTTCTGTTTTACCTTGCAAACCTGGCCGCACAGCAGCCCAAAACAATCCTTTTGAAAACGAAACTGGTCTTCCAAAGGAGGCTGTGCACCAAACCATGCTTGCAGCTGTTTGGGCTGCCGCTCCCAAGCTAGGAAACAAACGGTCAAAATTGGCGCATCCTTATTCTTTCAGAACCACTCTGGCGATGCCCAAATGACCCACAGAATTGTGGATACTACGCAAAGCTCTGCAATATCTTCAAGAGGGCTTCCCTCTCACTTTCACATCCTGAGATTGCTGTTCTGTTGCAACCTCGGAAAAGTTCTGTGTTTCACTTTTTTGTCGAGCTCGAGTTCCAATAACTCGCTTTACATCCAACCCCGTGAGCTTGTGGGCTCTTCACAGGCCTTGCTCTTAAACACGGGTGCCTTTATTTCTGTGGAGATATTGATTCCCGTTTGGGAAAACTGAAACTGGGGTCATAATGTGTGATCGTTTCTAGAAGTTATCAAAGTCAGAAAATGGGGTTGTTTCCCTTTGACCCATCACTTAGGGGGTGACTTTTGATCATGATAAAATAATAAGGCCAGTGAAAAGTATGTGCCCAGAAAAGCAGCAACTGCAAACTAACCTCAGCTCAGTCTCCCCCACATACCCCACCTTCGTCTTGCCAGCATGCTGCAGTGTCAGTGGCAACACCAATGACTGCGTGGCAAGGTGCTTGAATTGGGGACTTGAAATCGTTTGCGTTTCCTTTTGTTTTCCATTCTGTTTCATTGGTGTTGGCCTGTCAGGCAGCAAGTTTCACCCAGCACCATGTGAATTTGAAAGTCACCACGCACTCGAAATAACGCCAAAACCAAACGTTAACTATGGAATTGGTTGGGTGGGGACGAGTTGACAACTTTGATGATGCTGACACTGGGGCACGTGACACTCGCATCTTCTCTCTGGAAAGGTTGAAAGGCCACAGCTTCCTGTAAGCGTCCGTCATGCGGGTGGTGCAAGCACATCGACTGCATTGATAGCACTGGCATCACCAGCATGACCCTGCACTGTACTTGGCCTCCCGGTTTTGCGCGTCACTTTCTCTGACACTTCCCTAATGCGAGGGGGCATCGATTTAATTCGCCCACAAGCAGTCTCCAGCTATCACGACTTCACGGTTTTGTCCAATACTCCTCACACCACAGATATTGAGGGCAGCAAAGATGCCCTCAACCAAACCTTTGTGCGCTCCGTTTCTACACAGCGATACAACTGCAAGGCAATAAGAGGTGCCCTCGCTTAAACCTAGCATGAAGAGCCTTTGTGGACATCTTTTACACGTGGATCTACGTCCACCAACCACCCAAAGACACGTCACTTTGAATAGGCAACCAAAAGAAAATCTTCAACATCACCCGATGAAGAAAAAAAAAAACACGTACTTGATCCGGCCTTCAGGAACTCCTATCTTTCTCGTCGCAACATGTCGCGCGTTGGCCTGGTGGAGAGCTGGTGCACCACGTGGCTGGCGCTGAACCGGTCCTTCAGGTAGAAGCAGGCGGCCACGCTGGGCCCCACCGCCGCCAGGGAAACGCGAAACCCCGCCTCGCTCGAGAGACTCGGATAAAATGGGACAGAGCGGGCTTAAGCCATCAGAACTTACCGTCTTTCACTCGCCTCTGCTCAGAAAGCTCCTTTGCCTTTTGTTGCTCCTACTCCTATTCTCACAACTGATCCTTTTCCTTTTCCTTTTCCTTTTCCCTTTCCTTTTCCTTTTCCTTTGCCTTTTCCTTTTCCTTTGCCTTTTCCTTTGCCTTTTCCTTTTCCTTTTCCTTTTCCTACTCTTCTTCTGCTTCTTCTTCTTCTTGTTCTTCTTCTTCTTCTTTTTCTTCTTCTTCTTCTGCTTCCCTACTCCTACTTTTACCCACAGTTCTGAGGGTTGCCGTCACCCCCAAATCCACCCTTGTCCTGCCCAGGGTGTTGGTTTAGGGTTTAGGTTTAGGTTTAGTTTAGGGTTTAGGTGTAAGGATTAGGTTTGGGGTGTAGATTTCGGGCTTAAGTTTGGAGTTTAGGTTTGGGGTTTAAGTTTAGGGTTCAGGTTTAGTGTGTAGGTTTCCAGATTAGGTTTAGGGAATGGTTTAGGGTATAGGCTTAGGGTGTAGGCTTAGGGTGTAGGTCATGGCTTAGAAGCTCTAGAAGTATCGGCTAGCTTTGTCCGAACGGCACATTAAGCAGCCGCCGTCTCTGCCGTTCGACTAGCCGAGCTGCGCTTGGCTATGACTAATTCGAGCACGTGGTGACGAGGACGAAAAGTGCTTCAGGCGGACCTAGGCAGTGGTGGAGACATCTGCGATTGGCTTTTCGCAGTGAGGCACTGTGCATTGTTCCATACAATGATGGCGCCGCGAGCCTGACCAGATGTGCTTGAAAGTATATTCACTACAGCAGCAATCTGCTGTTGTGTCTTGCACATTCAGACGGGCTCCTCATTCTGGGCAAAAACCATGAGAGTTGGCTCAGATGATGGTTGCCTGGCGAAGTTTCTGGAAGCAACCTGTTCTTGGCCTTGCTCATATTTTCATTGGTGTTCAAGTCATTATGTGCTGTTTAGAGCAGCTTTTCAGCAAACTGCGCTGGATCTTACGAAAAGTGCGTCTGACAACATGTAAAGGGAAACATCTGAGAGATTTCTTCGTCCACAAGGTAATCCCTGCCCTAGCTTCCAGAAAAAACAAAGAAGAGAAGCGAGACGAAGGAATGGAGAATGAAGGAAATGGGAAATGCATTCACTCTCACCTAAGCATTTCTATTTCCCATTCATCTTTACCTTCCACCGCTGGCTAATTCCAGATTTATAGATGAGGCATACGAGCTGTGAGAGGTAAGGCATTTAAGATCTATCTGTTAGCCCGCTTCACCATTAAATAGGTCCTGACGTGTAATGAGGAAACAAATGGAACGGAGAGTGGGTTGGTGGAGGAATAGCTTTTAATAGTCGTAGCCTGTTCATGAACAACCCGTCCTCTCCATCCATCGCTATCTTCTTCCGTTTATAGAGCTTCTGATTGGCTGAAGCAAGAAAGTGATGGCCCCTCGCCTCTTTACTTCTACTCGCTCACTTGGGTCGCTCCGGAAGCATCTTGGAGGCGAGGGTAGGACAAAGAGAGAGAGAGAGAGAGACAAAAAAGAGAGAGAGAGAGAGGGAGAGAGAGAGAGAGAGAGAGAGAGAGAGAGAGAGGGAGTCATTCCTCCAATCATCATTCTTCAGATTCAAATAGTTTATATTGGTGAAGATTGGTAAGGAATACACATTACATTTCAATTTTGTAATGCGTTTATTAATCTACATTTGTAGATTCTTTCACCTTAGGAACCTTGGATAGAATTATTGTGAGGTGTACATTGTACTCATCCAATATCTGTCCATCAGCAAAGAGATGACATGCCACTCCTCTATTCTTGAGTTACTTCTGGAGTCTTTATGAGTAAGCGAATACAAGGGAAGGAGTTAGTAAGCATGTCCTCATTTGGGAGAAGATGTAGACAGGACATGCTCATTCCTCTCTCTCTCTCTCTCGCATCCACTCCTTTCCATCGTGAGTCACAGAGATGGAGAAAGGAGGATGTGGAGCGAGATGAGGAAGAGATGAAATTATCTGCTCTGCCTCTCTCTCTCTCTCTCTGTCTCTCTCCCTTCCTTCGTGCGCGAGAGCTATAGAAGAGCGCTCTCATCTCATATCATATTTGTGTTAGAAACCGTTTAAGTTGTGGGTACACTTACTCCTACTCCATCTCTTGATCCTAACTATACTCCTTCTCTCACTCCTTCCTTCTGCAGCTTGCTGGCCAAGTGGCTCAGAAATCGGTGGATTCAAACCCCCTGGAAAACAGCTGCATCCGACTGTCAACTCTGTGAGAAATAACAAACTACCGAATTCCCGAGCATAGCCATGACAGAAATTACTGTGAGTGAAAGAAACAGTACACTATGCCTTGTTCTTCATCCACTTGAAAAACTTACAATGAGAAGCTGGTCCTGGCGGACTGATCCGTTGCATGTCGCCCCAGAGCATCGGAATAAGTAGTCCGATCTGTTGGGGAGCAGGGCCAAATGGGCGGCGTCTCGTGGCGGGGAACTCCACAATGAAGAGTGTTATCCTGGTAGCCTTTGAAACAATCTCAAACAGGTAATTACCCGCAGAAACAGACAGACCCAAATCTTGACAAGAGCGCCAGCTGGTTTGGCTGGACCTGGGAATGACTTAGACATCTATGGGTGCTCATACGCCCACAATACGCATCGAATAAGGCTCTATGTAGGGCTTCAAATAGCCATGAACCTTTCGTTCCCAGACCCGAACCTCTAATGGACATTTCCATGGGGGTGCCTCTGAATACAGGGGATCACAACAAACAAGCTGGTTCCTGTTGGCCTGCATTCAAAAACCGAAACAAAACTGAACTTCAGGACACCCCTTTACTTCGCGTCAACACAAAGCGCCAAGCACTCTTTCAGTGCTGGAGCTTGCGGCCCAAGCGGCCACAAAGCTGCGCAAGCCTTCCTCAGAGTACATCCTTTGAGCGGTCTGCCAGATTCCGACGTACCCAAATCCTGGGCTGATGCAAAACGAGCGCAGAGGCGAATGGTGAATCAGGTGCCGCACCCCAAGAAATGCCGGTTTGCGAGATCTAGCTTTTAATCTAAAACCATTTCGGATATCTAGTTGTTTCAATTTAAAACCATCCAATAATCCGTTTCCAGTCACCTTGGTTCCCTTGCACTTTCCTGGCAAGCCCATGGCACCTAAGCCGTTCGCGTCTGCCAATCCCTACGCTTAAAACCTGCGTCGCGCGTTTCTCTTTCGCCGCGCGGCGCTTCGACGCGGAGAGCCGCGTCTTGATGACGTCCAAGGGGTGGCCCGCGGCGGTGCCGGTCAGGGCCGCGGCCAGCGCGCTGCAGGCGTTCCGCAGCTCGCGGTCCTGCCTCGGCAACGAAACCAATCCCCTTTAAAGACAAAGAAAACTAAGCCGAAAAGGACAACTCAAAGAGGTTTTTTCTAGTGCCTGGTAGTGGACTAGCCAACCCACACGCAACCGGCCCGAAAGCCAACCCCTTGAAGCGGCTCAATGTCTCTTGCATGCGTGCATGGATGGATGAACGGACGACGGATTGGATGGATCTCTGTCTGTCTGTCCGTCCTTCCATCCGTCGGTCTGGTCTTCTGTCTTGTCCGGTCCTGTCTGTCCTGTCTGTCTGCAATGTTGTGTCATGGTATGTTATGATACAAACAAACACAATATAGACAACAAACGTAGCATGCATAATATACATACCACATAAACCATTCATGACACACCATACATGCCGTAACATAACACTACATGACCCAGCATATCGCAGCGTAACGTACCATAGCGTGTCATAACACATTGCATGACATAGTATAACCTTACTGCGCTATGATCCTATAATCCGCCGACCCTCTGCCTCCCGTCCCAGCCTCCTGCAGAAAGGGGGACGTGGGATGCAACTGGAATGAAGGAATCCTCAGGTTTCCTTGAGGGGGAGACATTGCATTAAATTGCATGGCATCAGAATACACACCCAACATACATAACAAACATATCGCAACACCTATATATATATATATATAACATACATAAGATGCATACCATACATAGCATGTATAGTATATATACCACACGTCACGCTCATCACATATGTAATATGCATACCATACATACCATACATAGCATACACAACACAGACACAACTATATGTTGTGCTATATTATGTACTAGCCTTTCATGTTATGTTATTTGATGTCGTGTCATATTTTGTTGATATGTGCTGTGTGATGTCATGGTATGGTATATTATGCTTTGTTGTGTTCTGATATGTTATAGTATGTCATGTTAAATTGCGTTATGTTATGTTATTTTGCTGACCCGGGCGCCGGCCTCGCATGTCCGCCGCGGGCGGGATGGATGGATGGATGGATGGATGGATGGATGGATGGATGGATGGCTGGATGGATGGATGGATGGATGGATGGATGGATGGATGGATGGATGGATGCATGGATGGATGGATGGATGGATGGAAGGGATGGGATGGGATGGGATGGGATGGGATGAGATGGGATGGGATGGGATGGGTTGGGGTGGGATGGGATGGGGTGGGGTGGGGTCGGGTGGGGTGGGATGGATGGATGGATGAATGCATGGATGGATGGGTGGGGTGGTGGGTGGATGGACAAATAGTCCCGGGACCAATCTACTTTTTGGCAATAGATACATTAACAGGTAAATAGATAGATAGATAGATGGATGGATAGATAGATAGATAGATAGATAGATACAGAAATAGATGTATAATTAGATACATGCACACCATGTATGCATGCACACATGCATACGTGCATACGCGCATACGTGCGTACATGAATACATGCACATACATGCAAGAATATGTAACTTGCATTACATTACATCGCAATACAGTACAATACAGTAGAGTACATTGCATTACTTTACATAGAATGTACGTACGATCGTACGTACAAGCGTATGTATGTATAAAAATATTTGCCGATGTCGGGAACTGTTCGCCAGCCCACAAGGAGCCAATAGCTCATTCCCGTCAAATGTTTCCCCATCAAGCTTGTGAAATTGTATTGAATAGCTTTTCTTACAGGCTCTTGCGGAAGATACTTGCCAATGCCTTATCTTACCCAAGGCTTTGTTGCTTCAATTTACAGGTTCTCCGCCCAAAAACCTCTCAAGGAATCCCAGGCAGTCCGCAGAACCAAGGCGAAGAACCAAGGCAGCAATCCCGCGTATGGCTGAAGAGATGCAATTCCACGGGGGGGGGGGGGGGGGAAACGTCTCAAACGTCAAATGCGTTGGCCATCATGAGTTTGTCAGGAGCGTGTTCTCCAAAATTCCGAGGTGGTTTGTCCATGGCACAAATAAAGCCACGAATAGCACAAGGAAAAGCTCAAGAAGCTTCGGTGGACCGCAGGCCGTGTACATGATATCTGGAAACCTTCCTAAATGATGGAGTGACACGGCAAGCCGTTGGACCACACGGTTTTGTGAGGGCAAAGAGACGTGTACACAACCTGCTTGAAGATGTGTTTTTCTGGGCGCCTAGCTGCACACCTCTTGCACCATCCCCAGAGTGCCTTTGGGGACGGTGATGTATGTGGCACGACTCTAGAGAACAACATGGCGTTCACATTTTCAAGCAAACCCAAAATACAAATCAGTGATTCAAAAACAAGTGCCAGTCACATGAACCCTGCATTCTGAAGCCCCCTCAAAGTCCACTTTCATCTTCAAATGACTTCTCCAGATTCCGTGTTTGGACCACCCCACGTGCCATTATTGACTTCATTTCTTGCTCAGGAGCTGCTGCAGCTGCTGCTTGCAGAGGTCGTTCACCGGGAAGTTGATGCAGTTCACCACGCCCCGGTGGCAAAGCATCGCCCCGTTGCCTCGCAAAAAGAAGCGCGTTGGAGCGATAAAATTGCCGAGACGATTTGGTCGTGTCGCGCCAACCGGCCCTGACACAAACAGATCGAAACGAACAAAATTCAAAATTAAAAGCCAAAGAGCTTCTGATCAAATGTGTGAGTTTGAAAAGCCACACGTCCCTGACTCCAAGAGCATGTCAAGGTGGCGTCGCCTGTTCTTGCACCCTTTTGCTGTCGTTGTGCTTGCTCTTGCTCTTGCTGTTGCTGGTGCTGTTGTTGTTGCTGCTGTAGTTGTAAGTGTGGATGAAATTGTGCTTGTGACTTGTGATTGTGGTTTTCGTGGTTGGGATCGCGGCTGGGATTGTGGTTGTGATTGCGGCTCGGATTCTGGTTGGGGTTGTGGTTGCTGTGAATATGATTGTCATTGTTGCTGCTGTTACTGTTGCACATGTCCAAAACAGCAGGATGGTGTGCTTGTGCGCAGGAGAATCTTCACGGGCATTGCTGTCCGGGTGAGGGGCTTCCTGAACAGATCAAGCCAAGGCAGGTGTGAAAATGATCCAACCAGCAACGAAAATCCCAGATGCGCCTGCCCTACCCTGGCGTCCCAGCAATTGCACAGCACCCGGTGTCTCAAAGCCAGGCTTTCTTGATTACAACTGCAACTGCAAGCTGACTCCGATTTGAAGATTGGGGGGCAACCCCCTACCAGCATACCAGCATGTTTGTTGCCGCCTCCACCAGCCAATCCCAATATAACAACTTTTACCGCACAACAAATGTCAAATGTTGCCGGAGTTATTGATCTGAGCTTGCTTTGCGGGCTAGCGGGGAATTCGGCGAATTGGGAACATCGAGAATATTCTACAGAATGAGAGCGTGGCAATGCTTCCATCCATTCATGTGTCTTGTTTCCAACACTGGCGCCCTCACTCTTTGTTGGGTGAAAACAACAAGCCTTGTCGACCCAAAAACGTGGATGCTCCACGCACAACCCTCCCTCGCCTCGCCAGAAGGACAGTATGCCGCCTTCCCGGTAAATGCTCAGCAAAGTGCTCCGCATGTTCCCAGTGTGATGAGTCGAGTGCAACTGCATCTGGATCACCTCGATCAAGGTCCAATACCCGTGAGTCTGATAGGAAAAGGGAAGCCTTTCTGGGGTTTAGTGGCAACCCTATAGCAAGAGGATTCCATGTATTTGTGATGAATCTACGAAACAACAAAAGATTGCCACCGAACAACTGAGATATTACTTGGCTAGCACAACCGCCAGTAGCATCCTTCGGCTATATTGCGAGGAATATGGCACAATGCGTACCGCCTATTTTTTTCAAATCCATGGCCATATCGCTTGCTGAGCGTCGGTGCGACTCAGGGGAGCCACAGCGGTCTTGGCCATGCACCCGGACACCCCGCCGCAGCAGCTTTTCACCAGCAGCGACCAGCCGCCCTGAGCGGCTAAGACATGGGGATTGTTGGAAGTGGGACCCCGCTGTTCGCGGGTTCCGAGGTGGCCCCAAAGTCGCAAAGCGCAAGTACAAATCGAAGAAAGGGTCTCCTTTCTCGATGGGGCACTCGCGCCACAATCTGAAACGTATCACTCCTCGTATCGCTCCAATGGCTGGGTTCTCCAAGTTGTCGGAGAAGTGCACATCTAGCAGGCGCTGTTTAAGCGGTAGTGCGATATACCGGCCTTGCGTCAGGCTACCAGTACCCACAGCCCCCGTGGGTTGCCGTCACCCTGAATCCGCCCTTGTCCTGCCCAGCGTTTTGGTTTAGGGTTCAGCTTCAGGGCTTGGATTTTGGGTTTAGAGTTCAAGTTTGGGGGTTTAGGTTTAGGGTTCAGGTTTAGGGTGCAGGTTTAGAGACTAGGTTTGGGGTTTAGGTTTAGGGTGTGGGTTTAGGGTTTAAGTTTGGGGTTTAAGTTTGGGGTTTAGGTTTAGGGTTCAGGTTTAGGGTTCAGGCTTAGGGTTCAGGTTTAGGGTTCAGGTTTAGGGATAAGGTTTAGGGTTTAGGTTAGGTGTGTATGTTTAGGGAATTGTCCAGGTTGAGTATGTCACCCTCTGCAGGCAAGCTGCCAGCGCATGTCTTAGAAGCTCTCAAGAAGTATTGGCTAGCTTTGTCCGAGCCGCACATTAAGCAGCCGCCGTCTCTGCCCTAGCGCTTGGCTATGACTAATTCGAGCACGTGGTAACAAGCGGATTGAGTCTCTAAGAAGTCTAGGTTCGGGTGTTGGGGCGTTGCTTTGCGTGAATCTGATTCAACCGACGCACTCATTGTGCAAGAGGATAAGCTACATACAAGCTACGCTTCATATAGAATCTAGAACCCTCAAAGACCTACACAGGGGTGTTGCTCCACATGTGTTTGAGTTTAAGCATTTGTCATGTCATGCAGCTGATATAAATAACCGTTGCGTCGCAAGTTCTGACCCCTGCACGTGTTAGCATAATCTTACTCAGATCAGATCATGACGTCGCAATCAATGCTCTGGTCGGACCAAGAGGACTGCAACTAAAGAGGAAGCCCTGCATCTTGAGCCAAATGAAGTTCCGTCAAAAATTGTTGTTCACACAAGTACGTTCGAATTTAGAGAGTCCCATATCATTTTCCAGCGTTTGGTCTATAACAAAAAAGTATTGTTTTTTTGAGTCCCCTATCGTTGTTCATAGTTTCAAGCACCTTGAGCTATATGGATGTCCAAGTGTAAACTACCTTCCTTTTCCGTAAATTCTGACCGCGCTTCAAACGGGCTTTCAAAATGGGACATGGAAGGTCCCAGGGACATGGAAGGTCCGAGGTGGCCTCTATTAACAAATCCAAGAAGAACTCTGCAAATGAAAAGGAGGAAAGCACTCCCCAAGTGATCTCCAGGTTCAGTTCACCCGCAGCCGACTCGCCTGGTCGCTCCGCGAGTTGCTGAGCTTGCGTGGAAGCGAAGGGCCGCTAGAGTTGTCCTGAGCTCGATCGACTCAAGAGAGTGGTATGTGTGCAATGCACCTCAATCAAGAGCGAGGGAAGCGGATGGTTTCCCAAGTCGAAATGAGTCATAATCCAAACCCGGTATTAAAATGGTCTACCCAAAACTATGTAAAGAATTAAGAAGGCGGCCGCAGCTATTTATGGTTGGGATTGTCCCTTATCAACCTGCATCTACCCGGGGTTTGATTCTGGCCCTCATGGTTTAAGATACTTCGTGCAAGGCCGTTCGGATGCTGGCGTTCAAAACCCATTCCGTGGACCTGGACTAGATTTGCTCAGTGTTTTATCTGCAAAGCGGCGAACTGCCAACCTTAGTATGTCAAGAAACAAACATGCTCTTTGCAGCCCACCACTCAAACAGATCCAAGAACAAAATGAAAAGGCATGCCAAGGATAGGAGAGTCGAACTGCTGCGTGCGAGCAAAATGCAGAAACACAAAGCCGGCCACAAGAACTGGACCCCAAAGCAACAAAGTCAGTGGCTGGAGCAGAGACCTTCGTGACTCTCTCACCAAGTTCTCCCGTGCTTGTTTTGATTCACACTTGTGTAGAGCGACAAAGACTGAACGAGACACGTTCGGATTGATGCACGTTCGGATTGATTCTTTATTCGGAACACTAGAAAAATACAAAGATGACACCCAAACTGTTTGATACAACCCCTCTGCATTCTTGGTGTTTCAGTAGTCTTTTGTTTCCTCTAGCGCAAAACGTCCGGGAGCCACTAGTGTGCTCCGTTCAGGTTGCCGCCACACACAAAATCATCAGCCAGATTCGTGCGTCAGAACAAGAGAAGCCAGAAAATGGGCGGTTGGTGTCCTTTTGGTTTCCCTTTCAACAAGCAAAAGAACATGTTAATGGGGCATCGAACCCCGGGCCAGTATTCCGCCCAGTTTCCCACCATGAGTGGGTTCCTTGAAACAGGAATCTTCAAGTTGGTCGGTGTCCGCGTTGCTTAAAACGATCCCACAAAGGGCTCAGTCCAAAAACCCAGCTCCCAGGCCTTTCCAGCAACCGGCATCGCCGCTGTCATGGCGGAACGCGGTTTGGACCGTCCAGCTCACTGCTCAAAACTGGTGCCCTGGCTGGTGCATTCATCGGAAAAACGGCCGTTCTGTTTTGGTCCATGGGGTTTGCTCAGAAGAACCTGTCTAAAAAGGATCCCTGAGCTCAAACACAGCATATCTACGAGCCGAAAGTGACGAGAATGTCCCTAGACCCACATGCACCACAAAAAAGAATGGTGCACTCAGAAATCACGAGTCACATGAAAGTCAACAGCAACACACACACACACAAACACAAAGAAAAAAACCAGACTGAAATACCGGATTTAAACACTTGTAGAGAACATGTTGGCAGGCATGATTGTTGCAATAACAGTTGGTCTCTGGTTTGCCTGCTGCGCGGCATCCGAAACATTGGTTCTGCAAATGCCGCACGCCCAACTCACCGCCTGTTTCAAAAGACCTGCGCGCACCTAAGGCTTTGTGGAGAGCTTTGACAACATTGAGCTTAAAATGCTTATATAGGGGCACCACCATATTGAGAGCAACGTAGACCCCTCCTCGACAAATGGTTTGGTTGGCGCGGTCGCGTCAGAATGGACGCTCGCTCGTGGCGCTGTCCTCCGAATCGTAATGTCCCATGTCAACTCAATACCACGCATAACTGCATGCAGCGGCCATGGCGCCTTATTCTTGCCCTTCTTTTAAGCTGTCCCCTGAACGAACATATTGCCCAGATTTGCCCAGCCCGTCAACACATGGACGACGAACCGCAATTGAGGTTGCATAGGAAAAATAAGGGCAAACGTGATTGTCCTAGAACTCAATGCGTGGATCTTCCGAATGCACTTGCAACTGCGCCACTATGGGCCACAAGTTACCATCCCGGTACTTCTGCATCTTCGGCTTGCCCTCTTCCTGATGTGTAAAATCCTCGATGCCGTAGCGCATGCTGCGCGTCAATCTGGCAGCCAAGTTGGCCATGGCAGCCCGGAATGGCGGTGATCAAGCACAAAAGCTTGACATGCGCACACATACACAGACAAATGCACAAGCAACCTGCGCACAAAACCTTTGCCTCGTCTCATGCAACTCAGGATGTTACCCAACACATGAAACACATTGCCGGAAGCACTTGAAAAGCAAGCACCGCGCCAAGGCGCAGCTGCAAAACAAGAAGTATGGTCATGTTCAAACGCAATACCGTCTTGGCTCATGAAATGTGAAACACTCCCTGCCGAAGATCAGTCTTGCAATACAAACAGCTTGCCACGTCGGCATGAGGACAAGGCACAGGTTTGAATCTCCAAGATGATTGTTTGTTCATGTTGATGTCATCTGTGTTTTCATGTTGTTATCGTCCTTTTATTCAAGGTGCCAAAATGGAGGAAAAGTGTCAAAATGAACAAAAATCAAAACAAAATGAAAGTGTCATCGAGGTGTCTTGCATTGTTTGCTTTCCAGGGTCCCGGAATGGAAGAAGAGCGGCAAAATGAACCCACCATGAAAATAGAATGAAAATAACATGAACATGTCCTCGAGTTTTGTTGGTTTTGTTTTCCAGGGTCCAAAGGGAGGAAAAACATCAAAATCCGCCGACAACCGGCGTGTTGGACACAAAAAATGCTCCTTACCTCTTTACCTGTTACCCCTCCCCTAACCCCTCCCCAGGGGCACCATTTCTAAATCTGTTCATTGTGCGGGCTTGCGCAACTCAGTTTGTCAAAAACATTGGGGTGTTCGATTCCCCACGGGTGCGCTTTCGCATCCTTAGCAGCTCCAGCGGCACATCGCCAGCATCACCTGCATCATCCGCATCAGCGCCTGCCAAGGATGCGGATGATGCAAGTGATGCTGGGGATGTTGCCCATGCTGGTGAAGGAAATGAAGGGGGGAAAGGGGGAAAGGATCTCAACAGCGAAAGGGGGGGGAAAGATCTCAGGGAGGACAGGGAGAAGATCTGGGGAAAAAATGCCTTAAGGGGGAAAGGGGGGAAAAGATCTTTGGGAGGAAAAGGGAAATCTTTCTCGGGGGGAACAGGCCCTAAGGGGCAATGGGGGGACAGGATCTCAAACGGGAAAGGGGGAAAAAGACTTTGGGAAGAGAAGGGTGGAGATCTTGGGGGGAAAAGGCCTTAGGGGGGAAACGGGGGAAAGGATCTTAGCGGGAAAGGGGGAAAAAGATCTTAGGGAGGCAAAGGGAGACGAACTCAGGGAAAAGGACTTAGGGAGGAAAGGGGGGGAAAGATCTTTGGGAGGAAAAGGGAGAAGAACTGAGGGTGGGAAAAGGCCTTAGAAGGAAAAGGGGGGAAATAAATGATCTCAACAGGGAACTGGGGGGGGGGGGGGGAAAAAATAGTTAAAATAGGGGGTCTGGGGTAGGGTATTTTCAGTTCAGGGCTTCAGGGTTCAGGGAAGAAATTAAACAAGCAAACCATTTTGTTCAAAACACAAATAGGGGTTTTGGGGAATTTTCCTAAAATTTCTCAACATGTTTTTACAATTTTTTCATTATGAAACAGTCTAAGATATTGACATTTTCAAGGTTCGGGTTTCAGACAATTTTAAGGCTTTCTGGGGTTTCAAGTGTTTAATCATATTATAAGTTAATATGAATAAACTTAATCTTAATCTCTATAATTAAACCAGTCTAGAATCAACCTTTTCTTTTCTAACAAATGACAGACAAATTTATGGTAAAACTCATTATCAAAAATGTTTTTATAAACGACCTTGTCTTTGTTTTTTATATATTGCCATTTCAACATTTTAAGAAAATCCCTACACATCGAGATGCTAAAATCTCTACAAGATACATACGCGTCATCATGATTAAAAAGTAAATTATAATGAAATTGAGTAGCGGTTTCATAATACAAGATTAACCTATTATCATATCCATACTATTTTAAGGTTTTGTCTAAACCTGTTGTAAATATTGTCCGTAATGACTTTTTCGTCGGACATTTATTTAACCTCGTCATATACCAAATCCACTTATCCATTTCTTTTAAATTGTCAGGTTCGTTTTTCATTAAATGTTTTGTAATGGTGCATCTTTTACAACATACAAAACTCAAAATATTATCAATGATACAGTCAGGAAATATGTCATTTGCTTTTTTGACTTTGTTGTTGTATATCTTACAACCACGGCATTTTACAATTTCTTTTGTCAATTCTTCTCTGATACACTTATTCATTTTTTTCTTAATATATTAAGGGGTCATTTCTTTAAGTAGTTTTATTTTTTCTTCTTGCCTCTGCTACTTTTTGTGTCAGCGCTTTCTGGGCTTCTGCTCCTGCTTCTTGTTTCCATTTGTTCCCTCGTCCATTCACTACCTCTTGCTATTTCTTCAGGTGACCGACTTCTGCTTCTCGTTTCCATTTGTCGTATACCCCATTGTCTGCCTCTTGCTCTTTCTTCTGGTGAGTGACTTCTGCTTCTTGCTTCTACCTGTCGTCTTGTCCAGAATGATGCCCTTGGTTGTTCTTCTTGTTCTTCGGATTGAATGGACGGTGAGGATGACTTCTTTTCTCGTTTGAATAATTCAAACACACTCTTGTCTTCTCCACCTAAAAATATGTTTCTTAATGACTTTATTTCTCGGCTTTCCTCTTTCTTCTCTTCCTCTTTCACGGTTGATGCTGACGATGATGACGTTAAATGAAGACTTTGTAAATCTTCCTGCTTTTCATCTTTTTCATCTTTTGGTTCATCTTTTGGTTCATCTTTTGGTCCTGAAATTGCATTGCTATAAATTTCATCAGCAAAATCTTTTGCTACATATCGTGTTGTTTGTGCGTCTGCCTCGTTGTTTTCATATAACTGTGATGTTGGTGCTACTTCATCAAACATATCAGGGAACAATTCATGTTGAAGAACTTGTTTATCAGTTTGAACCCTAGCATTCAATCGTAGTCTCCTATCGTATTTTGAAAGATCAAAATCATCAAAGTCTATATTATTAATTGATTTGTCAAATGTCTGTCTTTCAGGGATAATTTCAATTTTTAATCTGTGTGTCATCGCTTCTTTCAGCATTTCATCAAATGTAGGGCGTCGTCTTAATCCATAATATTTATCAGTCATATTAAATATTATAGATTATTTATTGTTGGGTTGCTTTATGGACGAAGTATTTATTATAAACATTGTCCTCATAATATTTTTGTAGTTTAACCTTCACTGCGTTTCTATCTACTCCTGTTGTATTGTTATATTCATCTAATAATTCTTTGAACTCATCATATTTAACAGCGTTAATTACATTGAATTGATGTAGTTTTGAAATTATACTATCCATTAAACTTCTTGGATTTTTTGCTAAATATACCGGCCACATCCACTTTATACCACTTAAATAATTTTTGAAAATTCGTTCGTCATCAACTTCTTCATTTTCAACATTTTTTAATTCTATTTCGATTGATTGTTCTTGCATTTCCATTATCTCAGCATTAGTAATGGTTGTTTGCGCGTCATCGTCATCATCCTTACCTTTTTTCAATGCTTCTACTTCAACTACAGGGTCGTCTTCTTCTTCTTCTTCCTCTTCCCCTTCCTCTTGTTTAGTTAACGGTTCTAATTCTGGCATTTCATCAGCGGACACCATTGAATGAATTTCTACACCTTCTGGTATTGATTGTTTTGACACAGCACTTGCCATTTCATCGTGTTGTTCTCTCCAAAGTCTCATTTTTTCAGCAAGTTCTTCTTTCTGTTTGTTTGCTTCCGCCAATCTTTCATTAATGAAAGACTGCTGTTGTTTCAGTGTGTCATCAAGTTTAGCTCTTACACTACCACCGTCCGACGACGCTTCTTTCATAACTTCTTCTCTTCTGTTCAGTTCTTGTTTCTTCTGAATATCCAAAGCATCTTTATTATCAAACTGACTACCGTATTGATTTAATCTGTGTCTGGTTGCTTTTCTGTCTATTACATTTTCAATTGATGGACGGTTCTCATCTCCTACTAATGTTTCTTTCAATAGTTCATCATAAGAAGGTCTCAAATGTAATTGTGATTTCAATGACCCTACTTTTACCGGTCCTACTGTATTCAATCTATTCATTGATTTAATCATAGTATATTAATTATTTAGAAAAATAAATTAATCAGAGATATTCTTAATCATTTCTTCTAAATGTTTCTTTCTTACAGTTAGTTGTTCCTTTGTTTGTATTCCATCTGGTGTCCGTGTGTTGTCTAATATGTTTCTTATTCTGTCTAACTCTTTTCTATAACTTTCGGTTCTGTTGCTTTCAACTAAATCGTTTCTATACTTTATTAATGCTCCTTGTGATTGTTTCGCTTCCAGTGTGTCCTTCAACTGTTTAAAGTAATTCATACGCGAGGCAACTCCCCATAAATCTGAAACGTCATAATGGCGTTCTACTTGTGGTGCTCTTTTGAATTCTACATTTCTATGACTTCTCATAAGCATGATGTATATATATATTATAATTAGATTATTATTTAAAACATTGATGAAGATAATTTGTTTATTTTTTCTTGTTTATCTTGTTTTTTCTTTTGTTTAAGTTCTTCATAATGTTGGTTTAATAGTTCTGTTGCTGTGGGTTTCTTAATGGTTTCTTTAATCACTTCTTGCTTAATCTCATTCTTAATTTCTTCTTTCAATTCTGGTTGAATCTTTCTAATATTCTTTTGTGGATTGACTGGTAATAATTCAGTAGGCACACCCTTACAATTCTTAGGATGTGAAAAACGAAGTGATTTAGCATTCATAGATTTACCACATTTTTCACATTGGACTACTTCAATTTCTTTCTTTGTTCTTGGTAATGCTTTTGCTTTTGCTTTTGCTTTTGGTTTGTCTATGGTTTCTTTTGTTGGTTCTTCAGTTGGTTCTTCTGGCGTTGGTTCTTCATTAACTGTTTCATTTTGTTCAACAACCTCATTATTAATAGGTGCTTCGTCTGTTTTAGTTTCATTATTAACATCTACTACCTCAATACTTGTCATATAATATATTCTATATATTTTCTATTAAATTTCTATATAGAATATATTTAAATAATATCACTTTTTACGAAAAGGAGACTCAGACTAACATTAACCCCATTCAAATTAATTTCATTACCTAATGAATTAGACAACCAGAAGTCTAACTGTTTAAAGCTTCTATTTGACACATCCAAGTAATCGAGAGGGTTCATTTCATTATCAAAGACAATTCCCGCGTGTGGTGCTGTGACTGGCACTTTCTTAACAACTGTGCTATCGCCTGTCCTTAAATTTACTTGATTATAATTAGACAATTGAGAAGAATGAATATAAATATTTCTAATAGGTTGAAGATTAACGAAACCAGAAACATAAGCATTACCATATTGATAAACATTCATTTGATAATTTCCTAAAACTTCATTAACAGACTTTAAATCATTAGCATCAAAACTTCCAATCCAAATATAACTTTCATATATTATCTTCATTTGTTCATCAGTTAATACTGCAAATTGTCTATCGGCATAGTTTGAAGAAATCGTGATTTTATTAGTTTTTACACTGTAAGTAACTTCATAAGTATTTGAGAAATTGACATTATCAACAATACCGTTAATTTTTGTTTTTAATTCTGTTGCCAGTTCTGTACCAGTATAAACTCCTTCTGCCAATGCAACAGCAATCCAATGAACATTTGTATTATCTTCATCTGGAACTAATGGAGAAGAATAAAAGTATAGTATATTATTTAATCCTGACTGTATTGAATACCACGAGTTAGGTAATGTTACTTCGTGAATGTAGCAATGAACCCCGTTGTCTGTTTGTAATGTTTCCGGCAATTCAACTCTAAAATTTGATGATGTACCTCTAATCCTATGAGCACTGTCAATATAGACCTTCTTATATGTGAGCATTATTAATTAATTTAGAAATTAATTTATAACTTTAATTATATGATTAATAATAAAAAGTTAATTTATGAAATGAAGCATGGGAAAATTAAACATTATCAACCTTATAAGAAAACAACTAAAATAACTAATGTTATGAAACAAACTGACAAAATATTAAATAGTTATTATCCTAATGCTAATTTAACTGATGCACAAGGGTTAAATAGAGCATATGGCAATGGTAAAGGTTTTTATATTGATGGTGATAAAATGTATGTAGCAGGAACATTCGGAAAAGGAACGTTTGGCGGAGCGGTTAATGACATTCTGGCAGATGTAGGACTTCCCTTTAAAATGACACGATATTCACAACGATATAAAGACACATCAACAGCATTGGATGAAAACAATGAAGTTAAACATCTTATAACACATAGTCTCGGTTCAAGTGTAGGGGCACAAATAACAAAAGATTATCCTGAAAGAGAATTAACTTTAACCAGTTATGGAGCGCCGTTTATATCACGAAGGTCTAAAATTACTGATGATTACATTAATTTTAGAAGTATCTTAGACCCTGTTAGCATTTTAGATAGGTCTGCTGTAACTGTTTATACTGGTTCATTAAATCCCTTTACTAATCATGATTACATAACTGGATACGGTGATATGGGGCGTGATGTTTCAAGAAGTATTGAGCCAGTAAAGGAGATATTATAAATAATCTAAATTATATTAATGATACAACATAAGAAATATGACAATGAAACAACAGATGATATGATTAAGAATGAAAATAAAAAGTATAAGAAAAGTACATATGAAGAAATTAGAGAATTAGTAATGGAGAAAGAAAAAGGGAATAATCCAGTTGAAGATAAGATTAAGAAAAAGAAAATGAAAATATTTAAAAATAATAACTCTAATCAAAAGGATTACACTAAATTATTTAATTTAGTTTAGTTTAAATTATTTCTAAATTAAATTATATATAGCAATGGAAACTTTTAGTGCTGAAGATATTCTAATTGACAACCTCTCATTCAAATTAAATAAAGGTGCAAGTTATATAAATGAGCGTCGTAGCGTTTCGTTCTTCCCGTCTGGTTCAAATATTTATAAACCTTCGTCTGGAAATCGTGTATTGAAAATCGCATTAAATGCAGAAGATAATAGTTGGTTAGACCCTCAATCGGTAATGGTGTTTTTCAATGTTTCGAACAAGGAAAATACAAGCAACAAACGGTTACGACCTCTATCTCCTGCTTACTGCTTTTTCAGAAGGGCAAGATTAATTGCTGGTAATCAACTTGTTGAAGACATTGACTATTACAATAGAAACCATCACATGATGAGTTGTTTGATGTCAAAAGGAGCAAGGGACAATGAAGACGCGCAAAGTTTTGGTTATAGATACGATGACGATTTGGCACAACGTTTTGCTGACCCTACAACTGGCACTATTGGAAAAACTTATAACGCTGAAACAATCCCAGGCTTTACGTCAGAAATGGTTGTTGGATTTAAACCTATGCTTGGTTTATTTAACCAGTTTAAGTATATTCCATTAAAAGCGTGTCCTCTTGTTTTAGAACTTGAACTTGTCAGTAATTTCACCGATTGTATTGTTTCACCTGATATTTCCACTGATTTCCCCGCCGTTGAGAGTACGCCTAACACACATCGAAGCACAAGCGGAGAATACGAACTTAATAATTGCTTCCTTCAATGCGATGTAGTAAGTTTGGATAATGATTTACACAATCGTTACGTTTCACATTTACTTGATGGAAAAGAATTACCTATCACATATAATACTTACATTTGTCAGTCTAATTCAGTTGTTGGTCAAGCAACAATAAACACTACTGTTGTTCGTTCTGTGTCGAAACTCACTGCCACATTTATCACCTTCTATAAAGCAGATGCCACGGGAGGAGCAACTGAAGTTCATAAGGAATACAACAGGTTTTACCATCCATCGACAAGAACAACCTTTTCAACTCACGGAAACTATAACCCTGACAATGACTTAGAATTTCAACTTCAATTAGGTTCAAAATTATTTCCTGAGTATCCTTGTAAAAGCTTGACGCAAGCGTTCTATTATTTGCGAAAGGCATTGAATTTACCTTTATTTCATCAACATCATTTATGTATTGAATTTAACCAATATAAAACCGACAAGTTCATCTTTGCTATGAATATGGAGAAGGTTCCCGATAGTTCATATACTGGAATAAACACGAAAGCCGGACAACAGCTTCTAATTCGTGTCAAACCTTCTGGAAGTATGGACGTAAGTTTTATGCCAGACACGATTTACATAACATTAGTATCAGAACAAATACTTTCCATTAAAGACGCCGGAGTGCAGATACTCGATTAAAAATAAGTAAGAATGATAATATTAAAAATAAAATAAATATTATCATTTTCTACTATTAATATATAATGCCTTCAATAAATTTAACAAACTTTGAAAATGTTGTAGCGCACACAATTAGCGAAATCAATTCTACAAGCGGGGTAACAAACATTAGAAACATATACGCTAATCAATCAGATATAATTGATTTACTCAACAACAAAGCAGACCAAGTAGATACTTACACAAAAGCACAGATTGACACTAATTTTTATGATATAACTCAATCATATAACAAAACAGAAGTTAATGTATTATCAAATAATATTAGTTCAAATGCTTATTTTATTATGAATAATACAGCAACAATAGCAAGTAATTTAGTTAATGTTTCATCAAATACATTTTTAATAGGTAATCTGACAATAACTTCAAATACAAATTTTAATACTATTTCATCAAATACAAATTTAATAAGTAATTTAAATTCTACTATGACAACTAATTTTAATAACATTAGTTCTAATTCTAACTTAATTAATACAAATTTCAATAATATTTCATTAAATACACATTTAATAAATAATTCAAATTCTACTATAACAACTAACTTTAATAATATTAGTTCCAATTCAGATTTAATAACAGGATTAAATAGCACAGTAAATTCACATATTACTGCAATTTTAGATTTACAGAATGGAGGTTCATTTAATGAATCAGATTACTATAATAAAATAACAACTAATAATTTATTATCAGAAAAGTTAAACACATCAGTATTAAATAATACATTAATACATAATATAACAACTACTGCAACTTTCAAAATAGCAGAATTTGGAAATTATAACAATTTCTTTGAAATGTATAATAATTATTTTGATAGTTATGTTTATGGAAGTTTGACTGGTTCAACAATGTTTTTAAATCAACGTGGTTTTGGTGATGTAGAAATTAATAATTCTTCAACTTTTCAAAATGATAAAATAATATTAAATCATAATACCACAATATTAAGTAATTTACAAGTATCCGGCTTATTTTCTTGTTCATCTATTTTAGATATAACTGGTTCTGATGCTCGTTATGTTTTACAATGTGATGGATTAAGTGGATTAATAACAGGAAATACAAATACAATTAATTCAATAATTACTAGCAATAATTCGCAGGATATATCATTAGGTCAAAAGTTAGACAAAATAGATACTAACGCTCAATCAATAGCAGGTGCTATTAATTTTAGTGATAATGCAACTTTACACAGTGATTTAAATATGTTGACTACTGGTTCTATAATATGTAATAAATTCAGCACTACACCTTCACCTAATTTAGGATTACAAATGACTTTTCAAATGTTTAATCGTAAATTTAATATTAATAGAGATGGTAGAATGTGGATGAGTAGCGCAGGAGGTCAATGGGAAACTCAAATCGGAGATGCTAATGTTGGTCGTGTGTGGGTTAAAGATAGGTTTGGTTTAGGTGCTGTTGGTGTTAATGGTTATGTTTTAAATTGTGCCGGAAAATCAAGATTTACTGATTCAGTTGATTTTATAGGGACTGACAAGGCAGTAAATCTTAACAATGGTTCATATTTGAATTTTAATAATAATGGTTCAATACGAAGATATACTCCTGATGCTATAGAAGGTTTATATATGGCTCATGATGATTTCGTTGCCATTAGTATTGGTGATGTTAGTAATGCTTCTAATCAATATATGATGTGTGATGGATTAGTGAATAAAACTATTTTTAGTAAGCCTATAGATGTGTTAGGTAATATTTATACAAATGCCGCTGTTAATTGTGATAATGTTAATATTGATACTGATGGTAAATTAACAATTGATACAAATTGTGAATTATATAGATATGTTAGTGCTTTTTCATCTTTTGATATGAGGAATAGTGATGCTAATTCTTCAATTAGATTTATTTGTGGAGACCCTGCTGTTCAATCTAATATAGTTGGAGCAGTTAATATTTCTACTGGATGGACTTTTAATACTGCTACTGCTGATTTTATGGGTAATTTATTTGCTGATGATGTTTATGTTAAAACTAATGGAGCATTAAGAAGTAATCATATAGCGCCTAATGGGGGAACATTGGTAACTGTTGATACTAATTTAGCGATTCAAAATGCTTATCTAGCAACAAATACAATACAATCTTTTGATTTAACAACAGCTTCATTTTTAAATGATATTTCCATGACTACTGGCACAGACATAAAAATGGGTACAAGTGAAATATCAACTTATTATGATGGAACTAATTTATCTACAATTGATGTAATATTCAGAACATCAAACACAGCTTTTAGAATTGCTGATAGCTCAAGTACTCCATCAGTTTTATTATCTATTGATAAAACATTTGGAACAACAGTAAATACTGAAAGTTTTACAAATAATGCTCCATCAACTTTTAATGAAAATGTAACAGTTGCGGGAACGAAAAAAATGTTATGTAATTTAATTGAACCATCAACAGGAACTAATATAGATTTAACAGCAACAACAGTAACCATAAATGGAACGTTTGTTGATTCATCTGACTCAAGATTGAAATATGATATAGACAATATCAAATCTAATTGTATGAATATTATTAAGAAATTTAAACCGAAGAAGTTTAAGAGACACGATAGAAATGATGACGGTAAAACTCACATTGGTTATTTAGCAGACGAAGTATTAAAAGCAATTCCTAAAGAATTTGAAAATGTTGTTAGTCAAGATAGAGAGTATTTAGGATTAAATTATTTAGTCTTACCAGTGTTAGTTCATAAGGCAGTATTAGAATTAAATGATAAAGTAGATAAACTTGAAAAAGAAATTAAGGAATTGAAAAAAGAAAAATCTAAATAATAAATATATAATGGGTAATTCAAATAGTAATGTTGAAAATTCAAGTATTGATAAAATCAATGTATTGATGTAGAACAATTAGATTTAAGTAATATTGACAAATTACAGTTGAAAGCAATTAAGCAAATGAGTGAAAGAATATGTAAAATTGAAAAGGAAAAATCCGATAAATTGATTTATAGACTACCGGTTCAGATTTGTAATTATTCATTATTCTAAATTAATTATATTAATATTGATTAATATAATTAATTATTGATCTGGGGTTTCTTTTGGTTGTAATGATTTTAGGTATTCCTGGTGCAGTTTGGTCTTTTTATGTCTTAATATCCAATTTCTACTACACTCTATCCCACATTCACAGACAACTCTGTGTTTTCCTTGTTCTCTTTTTCTGGTGCTTATTTCATCCTTATGAGTTTCATAATATACCTTTGCTCTTTGTATTGCTTCTTCTCTATGTTTTATATATTTATTTCTATCAATTTCTTTATACTTTTCTGGGTTTTCTTTTCTATCATTCTTTTTGTGTTCGCATTTGTGTTTAGCACTTTCTCTAATATCATCATCATTTCTCATAGGTTTATAACCATTTAATGACGGTCTTAATTCTTCATATAATTCTCTTTCTCGTGCTAGTGCTTCTAATTGATTATTTAACTGTTTAGTTTCTATTAATATCATTTCAAAATTGTCAAAACCATTATTATCACGAATAAATTTATATACTGGAAAGTTATACTTTTTATCATTTGGATTATTACACCGTTTTCTATGACCTGATTTTCTTTCTTTAAAATTAGTTGTGTGTCCGATATACATATTTGGATTATCTAAATCTTTACAAACAATCTTGTAAAAATGTGTGGTTGAATAGTCTACAGGTTTCTTAGGCATAATAGTTTATTAAGTGTTATAGTAAGTTATTCTTTAAATATTAATTTATTTTAAATGCTTTCTCAAATCTGATGTAATACATCTTATTAATGTCTTTAGAATTCATATTTACATACATAAATGAATATGGAGCATCACCCACTGCCGTGTGATACATTTGTAATAATCTTTCTTTATCAAGGACTGCTGAATGTTCTTCTATGAAACTCATTAACTCACTGGCATTCTTCAACCTGAAAATATATAATGAACTTGCATTGACACGGATCATATTAGCGACTGTTTTATATTTTTGAAGACTGCATATGCAAGAGATGGCGTCATGTCTGCCGCGCGTAAATAAACCGTGTAATATTTTTGAATATCTTAAAAATTTAGGGTCATCTGAAAAATCATCAATAACAATAAGAATTGAATATAATTTCTTCATTTTAGTATTTTTCATATAATGTATTACTTTTCTTTGTGTATCAATGATATTTTCCAATTCTTCTGGTCGGTATTCATCAAAATATACTTGCTCTTTTGTATCATCCACCTTCATTTCTTCTCGTTGGTATTTCTTGACTTCAACAAAAGTAGGGTCATTATGGACGCTCGGGCTAAAAATAAAGATACTAGAGAAACAGTTTTTATATACATTTAATATCAAATTTTGAATTAGAACTGTTTTGCCACCCGTTGAAGAAGCAACTATAATGCTTCTAAAAGGTAGTTTTGGCACGTGCTCATATTTAGACTGTTTAAATTCATAGTCAGTTATGTTTATCGGTTTTATAATGGGAACTTCAGGCATAATAAAAATAATATTAAAGATATTTAGAAAATAAATTATATTTATTATTGAATGGAACATCTTTTTTATGATATGCTGGTAGTGAATATCATAAAAACGGAACAGGTTCCCATTGCTTCAATCAGTAAGCATTGAAGCTAATTAGTTTGAAGAATTGAAATGAAAACTCCAAGTGCTGTGCCCCATCAATATTCTATTATGCATGAAATAATAAGATTAATTGCAAATAATTTATCTTATTATTTAATATGAATAGAAGTTATTCAGATTATATTAATATAATAGATGAAGTAGAGAATATAGAGCAAGTAATAATAACTGATAGTAAAATTAAAAAATGCTGTTATTATTCATTAGAATTAATAAAATTAGGAATACAATATATCAAAAATAAAAATGTAAATATTAATATAAATCAAAAGAAAGAAAATCAAAAAGAATAAGACAGAACCAGCTGTATCTTCAACAGATGAAGATAAAGAAGAAATTGTTAAAGAAACATCAGTTATTGAGTTTGCTTGTCCTATGTGCAAAAAGATGTTAGAAATGAAAAATGAATTAGAAATACAAAAGAAAGGAAATTGTAAATGTTCATGTATTCCAACAAGTTTCAAAATTAGTAAAAATGATAAGAAAATGAACATTGATAAAACTAAAGACAGTATCAACTTAGAAACTGATGCTCATAACATTACATTTAAGTGGGGTAAGGATGCAACACTCTCGGAAAATGGCGATAACGAAACACAGGAAACTATTAAACAAATGATGAAAAATTAGCATTTAAGGAGTAGATTTAACACCACTTCAAACGCATAAATAAATATATAAATATTTATATAAATATTTATATATATAGAAATGTCAGAAAATGGTGATTCTACAATTAACGATTTAATGAAAAAGATTATAATTATTAGTAAGAATATTAAAACATTAACTGAACTTATTAAGAATATCGATGAAAAAATAAACCAACCTAAAAGCAATAACGAAGACGATAAGGAGAAGATGGATAAAATCTTTGAAAAAAAACAAATAGGACGTCCGTCTGGTAGTTTTCAAGATAAACAAAAGCAATATATGGATATGTTAAATAAGAACAACATTAAAAGCCCGAAGCAAGAAACTATTGAATTTTATAAACTGTTTAAGAACGAAGAAGGAAAATATGAAACAATATAATAAATATCTAAATAATTCTAATAATATGAATTTATTAGAGATGTTTAGCGGAACAGGCAGTGTTGGACTTATTGCAAAGTCGCTCGGTTTTAATGTAATATCGTTGGAATTGAAAAATGCTGATATTAATTGTGATATACTTGAATGGGATTATAAGCAGTTTGACAGAAACCATTTTGATTTTATTTGGGCATCACCACCTTGCACAGAATACAGTATTGCAAAAAGAACAGGAATAAGAAACATTGAATATGCTAATAGTATTGTATTAAAAACAATAGAGATTATTGAATATTTCGGATGGCCGTATTTTGTTATTGAAAATCCACAGACTGGATTATTGAAAAGTCAGTCTTTTATGAATGGGTTAAGGTTTAATGACATTGACTATTGCAAATATGGATTTAATTACAGGAAGCGAACTAGGTTATGGAACAACCTTGATAGATGGAAACGGGACGAAGTCCCTTTTACATCCTCTGGATGGAAACGGGGCGAAGCCCCCTTTACACACGGAGTGTGGAAACCCAGACCATTATGTAAAAAAGACTGTGGTAAAGTTGTTAATAACAAACATATTGAAACTGCGCAACGGGCACCATCCGGTCGTAAGGAAAATTGGGGCGAGAATTATGTAAAGCATAAGCAAGAAGATTTATACAAAATCCCTGCTGAATTGATTAGTGAGATACTGGTTAGTTTATATTAAAGAAAACTACTTAAAGAAATGACCCCTATATATAATAGAGAACTAATGACTACATTAAAATGCGGTTGTAAAATTACAGGAAACAATTTGGATTTTGAAAAAGAAGTTAAAAATGATAGAGGATTAATTGAAAAAATACATAGAATGAGTTATTACCATAAACATTATATTAATATTTGTGGAGAGTGTGAAAAGAAAGCAAATATATTTAATGATATGGAGAAAAAGAAGATAGACATTGAAAAAGAACAGTTTAAAATAATATGTAAAGAACCTGAAATAGATGAAGGGATGAGTTTTGAAGAAATGGTAGAAGCGGGAATTTTACTTCCAAATGGAGTAAGTTAAATCCATACTTCTTAATATTATTCATAAATATTAAGAATTATTTTATCCTTTATCAATAATGAGTAGATTATCAAAAGATGAGGTTTTACATAAGTTGTTTTATGATGTTGAAACCGGGTTCGGTTCAGTAAATGAGTTATACAAACAAGCAAATAAAGAAGGACTGGGTATAACATTAGATGAAGTTAGGACATTTATGAAAAAGCAACCTATCAAGCAGGAGAAAGGATATAGTAAATACAACAGTTATTCAGCACCTTTCGCAAGGTTTGAATATCAGTTAGACATAATGGATATGATTTCACTGATGAAGGCAACGGGCACATCAGATTTAAGCAGTCCAAGATATGGATTAATATGTATAGATATATTCAGTAAGAAACTACACATTGAACCGATGAAGGTTAGAGACGGTGAGACTGTTTATAAAGCAATACTTCAATGCTTCAAAGTATTAGGTCATCCGATGAGTATTTATACAGATGATGACGGGGCATTCGCATATAAGAAATTACAAGAGTATTTAAAAGGTGAAGCAATAAGAAGCATCATAACATTGACACATGCTAATGTTGCTGAACGCTCCATTCGCACAGTTAAAAAGATGTTAGGAGACAGAATAAAAGCGACTGATAGAACTTGGACGAGTTTATTGCAGGCAGTCTTAAACAAGTATAATCAACAAATGACACACGGGACGACAAAACTTACACCTAATGAAGCACACAAAGACGAAAACGAAGTAACAGCAAAGGCGAACTCGTTGATGAAGGAAAAGTATTTACGAAAGTATCCTAAATTAAATGTCGGTGATAAAGTCAAAATTTATAACAAAGGAAAAGGAAATTACACATCAAGAAAAGAAACGACAAGCCGGTGGCACAATACTATATACACCATTTCAAATATAGGTCGTGATATGATGCTTAATAAATATTATGAAATTGAAGGGAATACCAAGAAATATAACAGACACGAATTACTCTTAATAAATGAATAACATTATTTTAAGATAATGTTATCAATTTGTATTAGTTAAATATTTATAATATACTTTCTCAACAGCATTCTGATATGCTTTTTCTCTATGAATTCTTTTACATTTATCAGTCCTTAAATGCTTTGCCATATTAGACTTATTTTTAATCATACAACCGCATCTTTCACATTCTAATGACTTATCATTTTCTATAAAATACTCTTTAAAGTATCCTTCTTCTTTATATTTCTTGTTCAATACATCATTATATTTTTTCTTACTTTCCTTTTCCTTTGCCTTCTTAATTTCTTCCTCTGTATCCGTGCTGAAGTCTGAAACTTCACCCTCAATAGAATTCCACAACAAATCAAATTCATCATTTGTCATAGAAATTTTATTTTTATTGCCATCTACAATAAAGCAGGTCATTTTACTTAATATATAATATAATTATTTCTTTAAGTATATTTGTAAATTCTCTATGCTATGATGCTATAATGCCCGTAAGGTAAAGAGTTTATACTGTCTATGTAAAAGCGTTTATTCTCATAGGCGCTAAGCGATTGTTTTGTTTGTTGGATGCTGTATATTTGATGGGCTTTACTTCTTATGCTGTTGAATGTTATAGTGTCGCAATTATTGTTTTTGAGTGTGTCATCATAAGAATTATATGACAGTTCCTTCTTCACTTTATGTTTAACTATTCCTTTGCTCTTCTTTTCTTCTTTCTCTTCGTTATGTATCTTGAAACAGTATGATTTAGGTTTCAATGCTATAAAGTTTGTTATAACCTTTCCGTCGGCTTCATCCTTAAAGCAACCAAGTTTCTTCTTATTTGTTTTATCATAACATTTGTGTTTAGGGTCATAACCACTGAAATCCATATAATCCTTAATGTCATTAAAGTCATCATATACATCTTCGGTTTTAATATGTAATACAAAACTGTCAGTATCAGTATATAACATTCTGATATTATTTTTATATTTCGGTTTCATAATGTCATAGTAAAATGAATACATATGTTGTTTTGATAAATCTAAAATACTCATTCCGACATATATTGGTTTATTCAATTTAACTACACTTTTTGCTTTTTCAACTCCTATAAGATTTTCATTGATGATATGCCTGTATTTGAAATTTGGATTATTCACACATTTTTGGTAGCGTTCAGGTGTATCAACCAGCTCAAAGTCAATGTGTTCTCTCACATTTTCCATAGTCTTGCCGTGTACAGCGTTGTTCATTAATTTGTACATATCTTTTGAAAAGTCACTTGTAGCGTTCTTTCGCTTCTCTGTGTTAAAGTCAATCCACGGTTTCAACCATTGCTTGTGTCTAAATTCTATTACACTGATACATATTATGGATTAAGACGACGCCCTACATTTGATGAAATGCTGAAAGAAGCGATGACACACAGATTAAAAATTGAAATTATCCCTGAAAGACAGACATTTGACAAATCAATTAATAATATAGACTTTGATGATTTTGATCTTTCAAAATACGATAGGAGACTACGATTGAATGCTAGGGTTCAAACTGATAAACAAGTTCTTCAACATGAATTGTTCCCTGATATGTTTGATGAAGTAGCACCAACATCACAGTTATATGAAAACAACGAGGCAGACGCACAAACAACACGATATGTAGCAAAAGATTTTGCTGATGAAATTTATAGCAATGCAATTTCAGGACCAAAAGATGAACCAAAAGATGAACCAAAAGATGAACCAAAAGATGAACCAAAAGATGAACAGGAAGATTTACAAAGTCTTCATTTAACATCATCATCGTCAGCATCAACCGTGAAAGAGGAAGAGAAGAAAGAGGAAAGCCGAGAAATAAAGTCATTAAGAAACATATTTTTAGGTGGAGAAGACAAGAGTGTGTTTGAATTATTCAAACGAGAAAAGAAGTCATCCTCACCGTCCATTCAATCCGAAGAACAAGAAGAACAACCAAGGGCATCATTCTGGACAAGACGACAGGTAGAAGCAAGAAGCAGAAGTCACTCACCAGAAGAAAGAGCAAGAGGCAGACAATGGGGTATAAGACAAATGGAAACGAGAAGCAGAAGTCGGTCACCTGAAGAAATAGCAAGAGGTAGTGAATGGACGAGGGAACAAATGGAAACAAGAAGCAAGAGCAGAAGCCCAGAAAGCGCTGACACAAAAAGTAGCAGAGGCAAGAAGAAAAAATAAAACTACTTAAAGAAATGACCCCTTAATATATTAAGAAAAAAAATGAATAAGTGTATCAGAGAAGAATTGACAAAAGAAATTGTAAAATGCCGTGGTTGTAAGATATACAACAACAAAGTCAAAAAAGCAAATGACATATTCCTGACTGTATCATTGATAATATTTTGAGTTTTGTATGTTGTAAAAGATGCACCATTACAAAACATTTAATGAAAAACGAACCTGACAATTTAAAAGAAATGGATAAGTGGATTTGGTATATGACGAGGTTAAATAAATGTCCGACGAAAAAGTCATTACGGACAATATTTACAACAGGTTTAGACAAAACCTTAAAAGAGTATGGATATGATAATAGGTTAATCTTGTATTATGAAACCGCTACTCAATTTCATTATAATTTACTTTTTAATCATAATGACGCGTATGTATCTTGTAGAGATTTTAGCATCTCGATGTGTAGGGATTTTCTTAAAATGTTGAAATGGCAATATATAAAAAACAAAGACAAGGTCGTTTATAAAAACATTTTTGATAATGAGTTTTACCATAAATTTGTCTGTCATTTGTTAGAAAAGAAAAGGTTGATTATAGACTGGTTTACTTATAGAGATTAAGATTAAGTTTATTCATATTAACTTATAATATGATTAAACACTTGAAACCCCAGAAAGCCTTAAAATTGTCTGAAACCCGAACCTTGAAAATGTCAATATCTTAGACTGTTTCATAATGAAAAAATTGTAAAAAAAATTGTTGAGAAATTTTAGGAACATTCCCCAAAACCCCTATTTGTGTTTTGAACAAAATGGTTTGCTTGTTTAATTTCTTCCCTGAACCCTGAAGCCTGAACTGAAAATACCCTACCCCAGACCCCCTATTTTAACTATTTTTTTTGGGGGGGGGGGGAAGATCTTAGGGAGGAAAGGCAGAAGATCTGGGGCAAAAAGGCCTTAGGGGGGAAAGGGGAGAAATAATCTCAACAGGGAAAGGGGTGGAAAAGATCTTAGGGGAAAAAAATCCAACAGGGAAAGGGGGGAAAAGATCTTAGGAAGGAAAAGGGAGAAGCTCTCAGGGGGGGGAAAGGCCTTAGGGGGGAAAGGGGGAAAAGGATCTCAGCAGGGAAAGGGGGGGGGGGGAAGATCTTAGGGAGGAAAGGGAGAAGATCTGGGGACAAAGGCCTTAGGGGGGAAAGGGGAGAAATGATCTCAACAGGGAAAGGGGTGGAAAAGATCTTAGGGCGGAAAGGGAGAAGATCTGGGAGAAAAAAGGCCAACAGGGAAAGGGGGGAAAGATCTAAGGAAGGAAAAGGGAGAAGCTCTCAGGGGGGGGAAAGGCCTGAGGGGGGAAAGGGTGGGAAGGATCTCAACAGGGAAAGGGGGGAAACAATCTTAGGAAGGAAAAGGGAGAAGATCTGGAAAGGCCTTAAAGGGAAGGGGGGAAAGGATCTCAACAGGGAAAGGGGGCAAAGGATCTTAAGGAGGAATAGGAAGAAGATCTCAGCGGGGGGAAAGGCCGTAGGGGGGAAAGGGGGGAAAGGATCTCAACAGGGAAAGGGGGGGAAAGATCTCAGTGAGGAAAGGGAGAAGGTCCCAGGCAGGGAAAAGGCCTTAGGGGGGAAAGGGGGAAAGGATCTCAACAGGGAAAGGGGGCAAAGGTCTTAGGGAGGAAAAGGGAGAAGATCTGAAAAGGCCTTAGGGGGAAAAGGGGGAAAGGAGCTCAACAGGGAAAGGTGGGAGAAGATCCTAGGGAGGAAAAGGGAGAAGATCTCGGGGGGAAAGGGGGAAAGGATCTCAACCAAGGGAAAAGATCTTGGGGAGGACAAGGGAGAAGATCTCAGGGGGGGAAAGGCCTTAGGGGGGAAAGGGGGGAAAGGATCTCAGGAGGGAGGAAGGGAGGAAAAGGGAGAAGATCTTGGGGGGGGGAAAACGCCTTAGGGGGGAAAGGGCGGGAAAGGATCTCAACAAGGAAAGGGGGGAAAAGATCTTAGGAAGGAAAAGGGGGAAGATCGCGGGGGGGAAAAAAGGCCTTAGGGGGGAAAGGAGGGAAAGGATCTCAACAGGGAGAGGGGGGAAAACATCGTAGGGAGGAAAAGGGAAAAACTCAGAGGGAGAAAGGGCCTTAGGGGGGAAAGGGGGAATGGATCTCAACAGGGAAAAATGGCAAAAGATCTTAGGGAGGAAAAGGGAGAAGATCTCAGGGGGGGAAAGGCCTTAGGGGGGAAAGGGGGGAAAGGATCTGAGCAGGGAAAGGGGGGGAAAGATCTTAGGGAGGAAAGGGAGAAGATCTGGGGGCAAAGGCCTTAGGGGGGAAAGGGGAGAAATGATCTCAACAGGGAAAGGGGTGGAAAAGATCTTAGGGAGGAAAGGGAGAAGATCTGGGGGAAAAAAGGCCAACAGGGACAGGGGGGAAAGATCTAAGGAAGGAGAAGCTCTCAAGGGGGGAAAGGCCTCAGGGGGAAAGGGTGGGAAGGATCTCAACAGGGAAAGGGGGGAAACAACTTAGGAAGGAAAGGGGGGGGGGAAGATCTGAGGGAGGAAAGGGAGAAGATCTGGGAGAAAAGGACTTAGGGGGGAAAGCCCAACAGGGAAAGGGGGCAAAGGATCTTAGGGAGGAAAAGGGAGAAGATCTTGGGGGGGAAAACGCATTAGGGGGGAAAGGGGGGAAAGGATCTCAACAGGGAAAGGGTGGGAAAGATCTTAATAAGGAAAGGGGGGGGGAAGATCTTAGGGAGGAAAGGGAGACGATCTGGGAGAAAAGGACTTAGGGGGGGAAAGCCTAACAGGGATTGGGGGGAAAAGATCTTCGGAAGGAAAAGGGAGAAGCTCTCAGGGGGGGGAAATGCCTTCGGGGGGAAAGGGGGAAAAGGATCTCAGCAGGGAAAGGGGGGGGGGAAAGATCTTAGGGAGGAAAGGGAGAAGATCTGGGGACAAAGGCCTTAGAGGGGAAAGGGGAGAAATGATCTCAACAGGGAAGGGGTGGAAAAGATCTTAGGGAGGAAAGGGAGAAGATCTGGTAAAAAAAAGGCCAACAGGGAAAGGGGGGAAAGATCTAAGGAAGGAAAAGGGAGAAGCTCTCAGGGGGGAAAGGCCTTAGGCGGGAAAGGGTGGGAAGGATCTCAACAGGGAAAGGGGGGAAACAATCTTAGGCAGGAAAAGGGAAAAGATCTGGAAAGGCCTTAAAGGGAAGAAGGGAAAGGATCTCAACGGGGAAAGGGGGCAAAGGATCTTAAGGAGGAATAGGGAGAAGATCTCAGCGGGGGGAAAGGCCGTAGGGGGGAAAGGGGGGAAAGGATCTCAACAGGGAAAGGGGGGGAAAGATCTCAGTGAGGAAAGGGAGAAGGTCCCAGGCAGGGAAAAGGCCTTAGGGGGGAAAGGGGGAAAGGATCTCAACAGGGAAAGGGGGCAAAGGATCTTAGGGAGGAAAAGGGAGAAGATCTGAAAAGGCCTTAGGGGAAAAGGGGGAAAGGAGCTCAACAGGGAAAGGTGGGAGAGGATCCTAGGGAGGAAAAGGGAGAAGATCTTGGGGGGAAAGGGGGAAAGGATCTCAACCAAGGGAAAAGATCTTGGGGAGGACAAGGGAGAAGATCTCAGGGGGGGAAAGGCCTTAGGGGGGAAAGAGGGGAAAGGACCTCAACAGGGAAAGGGGGCAAAGGATCTTAGGGAGGAAAAGGGAGAAGATCTTGGGGGGGAAAACGCCTTAGGGGGGAAAGGGCGGGAAAGGATCTCAACAAGGAAAGGGGGGAAAAGATCTTAGGAAGGAAAAGGGGGAAGATCGCGGGGGGAAAAAGGCCTTAGGGGGGAAAGGAGGGAAAGGATCTCAACAGGGAGAGGGGGGAAAACATCGTAGGGAGGAAAAGGGAAAAACTCAGAGGGAGAAAGGGCCTTAGGGGGGAAAGGGGGAATGGATCTCAACAGGGAAAGGTGGCAAAAGATCTTAGGGAGGAAAAGGGAGAAGATCTCAGCGGGGGAAAGGCCTTAGGGGGGAAAGGGGGAAAGGATCTGAGCCTGAGCAGGGAAAGGGGGGGAAAGATCTTAGGGAGGAAAGGGAGAAGATCTGGGGGCAAAGGCCGTAGGGGGGAAAGGGGAGAAATGATCTCAACAGGGAAAGGGGTGGAAAAGATCTTAGGGAGGAAAGGGAGAAGATCTGGGGGAAAAAAGGCCAACAGGGAAAGGGGGGAAAGATCTAAGGAAGGAAAAGGGAGAAGCTCTCAGGGGGGGAAAGGCCTGAGGGGGGAAAGGGTGGGAAGGATCTCAACAGGGAAAGGGGGGAAACAATCTTAGGAAGGAAAAGGGAGAAGATCTGGAAAGGCCTTAAAGGGAAGGGGGGAAAGGATCTCAACAGGGAAAGGGGCAAAGGATCTTAAGGAGGAATAGGGAGAAGATCTCAGCGGGGGGAAAGGCCGTAGGGGGGAAAGGGGGGAAAGGATCTCAACAGGGAAAGGGGGGGAAAGATCTCAGGGAGGAAAGGAAAAAGATCCCAGGGAGGAAAAGGCCGTAGGGGGGAAAGTGGGAAAGGGAGAAAAAGGGAGAAGATCTCAGGGGGGAAAAGGCCTTAGGGGGGAAAGGGGGGAAAGGATCTCAACAGGGAGAGGGGGGAAAACATCTTAGGGAGAAAAGGGGAACAAAAACAGAGGGAGAAAAGGCCTTAGGGCGGAAAGGGGGAATGGATCTCAACAAAGAAAGGGGGGCAAAAATCTCAGAGGGGAAGGGGGCAAGGGGACAATTCCAAAGGGACGCAAATAAGAAAGCAGGCCTGTAATGTCGGCGGCCTGAGCCGGAGGCGTTAAAATACAAACACAATGAAAACAAAATGAACAATCCTTGAGTTGTTTGCATGTTTTGTGCTCCAGGGTCCGAAAATGAAAAATGAAAATAAAATGACAATAGCCTTGACACATCAAAATAAAATGAAAGCCCGAATGAACATAAATTGCACGCCCAAGTGAAAGTTTAATGTAACCATAATTGCGTTACTTGCCCTCAGCCTGTAGCCCTAAACATCTCATAATGGTAAGCGAGCATGTGCACATCAGGTCAGACGTGGGCCAGAACGCCTCCAAACAGGATCTCCTGCCCTTTGCGTACATGGCAAACTCCCGGTAGAGCCAAATCAACTAAAGGAAACAGGAGGTCATGTCTCCCACTTGAACCTTCAATTACCCGTGTCCTATCGAAATGTCGACGGCACCAAAGCACATTTTCCCGCATTGCAATCTGCAATACCTGCAAGCATCAGATTAACTAGATTTAAAGGAACCGGACTCGGCTGTGGAACACGGCCAGCTGCAAAAACAGCCTGAAATGTGAAAGGAAGACTCACACAAAAGCGACTGAAAATCCGGGGCCCCGCAGCTTCACCGTGCAGAGTCACGGGCTCAGAAATGCATAGCACATTAGGCTTGGTGGCACCCACACGCTTAGAGCTACGTGTTTCCCCACGAGGACATGTTGATGCGTGAAACTTTGGTGAGTTCCCCCATGAACCTCCCAAGACCATAGACTACTGGATTTGTGCACGCCTCACATCCTTCTCCAAAACCAAGTTCCAATGAGTGCCTGACTGAGCACTGACATCCTTTGTGAAAGAAAATCCGTCTTGGAGGCTGCCCTCGGGCTCATGGAATATAGATCCCTTTTCTGGAAGGAAATCTCACCCAAAGGGAAATTGGTTGCAGTCTTGCGTTTATTGAAACGCTCCACGAAATAGCCCGAGCACGCTCTTGCTACAACCATCTGAACAGAAACATACAGAATGGTCTACTACTTGGCCACTTGAGTTGGAACCTCATCCGCTCCAAACAAAGATTGGCTGGTTGACGCCTCTCAAAACTATACGTTTCTTGCCACTGGGTTGAAAGGTCAAAGGATCCTCTGCACGAACCCAGCAAACACAAAGTTCCGAACGTTTTTTGGTTTCTGCTTCCTGTGTGCAGTTGTCTGGAGCAAAGCTGCCGGCACAAAAACATTCATTGAGCCGCAGATCGGCAGCTTGAATAACTCTGTTTCTAGGATTGGAACACCCCATGTCGATTCTATCGCAGGATTTCGTGCCAGACGAGCTCATGGGACTACCGCCGTCCCATGACCCGCCCATTTCGCCACGGAAAGCGGCGGATTCTACGCCAGAGCTCCAGAAAGCCTGGCAAGGCTTCCTCGCTGAACGTCTGAGTCTATGGATCCATTGCCCTTGGATAGATTCGTGTATGACCCTGTCAGTTGATGGCCACGAGCACTCAACAGGAGACAGATCCCATGGAGAGTCCTTGTGGAGATTCGGGCCGTGAGCCGAACACCACTCTCTGGAGCCTGTTGTCGATTCCCAGAGACTCACTCAGGCCTGGCAGCAAGCGGGCGCAGCTGTCGTCAAACGCAAAAAGCTGCGGACTCTCAATTAGCTTAAAATAGTTTTAGAAGGGGTGCTTAGGGTTCTGGGAGCATTTCTGAGGATAGGTGGTTATAAATTATCCCTCACACAATTTGAACAGCGAGGCAAACACCACCTCGCTGAAATGACTGGCCCATGGGTTTGGTTTTTGCTCAACGCCTCATGGATAAAACCATGGGGATTCTACCAAAATACGCCCGGACAGTATCCCCAACAGCGTGGCCCAGAATTCTTCTCCGTTCTGAACAGGATGCGCAAAGAAGTGCAGTAACCATCCTCCAGGGTTTTCTCAAAAAGAGTGTCAAAAGGCGAACCCGGATTATGAAATGCCGGACCAAGAATCATGATCCTGCGCTTGCAATCAGATTCCATCCACGTTAATCTGGCGCCAGGCCTCCCATAGCTGTTCAGGCGGCACAACTTGGAGGTTTCATGTGGAGATCCTCAGCCCCCTTTGCCCCAGCTACTTCGACCCTGTGGCCACCATCAACTGATTCAGTTTTCGGATTGGCCTAAGCTCCAGAGATTCCAAGTTGGGCATCCCCCCCAAGCTCATTCTCTCTTCGAAAATCCTTGAGAGGGTTGAATAGTCCATGGATCCGGCGGCTTGGCCGAGTAGAAACCTGCCGAGTAGACCCCCATGTCGCCACTCAAAAAAAAGGACACGCTGCAGCCCGTGTTGACCCCAGAGCGCCGCCCAGTTACTAATCAGGGGAGAGTGGGGGGGGTCCTCCTCAGGAGTTTTCCCTGCTGGTTTGCAATGCTGTATTCATCGGCTGTCAAAGCTAGACTCCAATGCCTGTGATAAGGTGGGCATTCGAAACCCCAGCGTTTCTGGGTTCTTGTTGGAGAGGTACTTGCCGCCCCCGTTGTCCTGGCAAAAATCGATGCTAGAAACTGATTAGAACCTCGAAACAGTAAAATCGCAGGGTTCTATGTTTGGGCTGAGGGTATCGATTGGAATAGCTGCTTGGTTCTTGCGTCCAGCCTCACACTATTCTCAACCCGAAAGGACGGCTATGGCCACCTCCCACGGTTTCTTTTTGGCCCGCCTTGGCCTTCGCTTTGGCCTCACTTTGGCCGCGCTGCGAGACAGACAGACCTTCTCCAAGAACCGATTCAAAGCTTTTGGGTGGCAAAGCCTGGTGAAACTAGGCTTTCCACGGGGCAGGTTCCTGAGGCAAGTGAGCCTTTGTTGAGGCCTTGACGCCTGGATGGAAAAATTGAAACACATCGAAGGTTGGGCAGGGGTACCAAAGACACATGCTATCTGCAGAACCCACTGGTGCACACCATGGAAAGGACGGGCGTGCGACATGAGTCCTATCGAAGATCCCTCCAAATTGGTCTGTCTCACGGGCTCGGCCCCTGTCTGGCTCAAAAAGGACAACTGGGCAAAACTACCTCTCACCCATGTGGCTGAAGAGGTGCATGCCAAGGAGCACATGGATTGGGAGTTTGAATGTTCCTCACAATATCTGACATCTAAAAACTATGGGCGTGGAAGATGGGAAGAATATATAAAGTTTGAAAGGCAATGCCACCTGCAACTGTTCATCATGAGTGGTCAATATTCAGCGGTTCAGTGAAGCCTCACACAAATCATGACCCGCTGGCTGTGAACTGCTGGACTGTCACGTGCTGAAACGAAACAAAGATGCTTCACCCCACTTCCTGCTTCCCTTCGGGTGATTTGGGGTCAGCGCCACAAGTCGAACGAACAACAATCACAGACTTTCACTGGACCTCCCAACAACGTGGAATCTGTAGATTCGCCTCGAACTTCCAGAGTACCAGCAGATACTCAGTTGTCCCGGAGCGCCCCAGTTCACGCAAATACCTCCGAAACTCTCCCAATCTCTGCGTTATGTTCCGGAACACCCTGGAACCCGCCGGATGACCACCGGAATACCAACGAATTATAGGTCACCCCGACTCGACGCGACGCGTTCATTCCCCCCTTCGCTCACTTACCTTCTGTCAAATTACCTATGGCTGAAGAACCCTAAGCGATCGCTTTGGGGAATGAAAGTCCGCAAAAAATATTTGGGGCAAATGAGAAACGCCAACGCCACGCCTGCTTCAACTTGGCGGCGGCCTTCGCCTGTCAACTTGGCCAAGGCATGCAAAACTAGCAGCAGACCCCCCTTGGTTGCTTCGGTGGCTCAGGCGAACTGTCCTGTGGATGCACCGCGTTTTCCTCCCTCCCTACAAAAATTTCGGAAAACCCTCGCTCTGAAGACTGTTTGGCCAGGGAAAAGAGGCAGGCCTTGATGAGGAAACAAGCAAAAAATTACTTCGCTTCGACACAGTCCCCCCCTCCACACGCGTGCTTACGACCGTTACAACAAATTCCTGCGCGTCCTAGAGACTTCGACTCCAAATTCCCATCGGCCCTTTTGGACATAAAGCAAAACCAGACTGGCGGGCTGGATGCTGGCGGGATCCACTGGCGAATATTGGCGAGCCACTCGGGCGCGATACTGGCTGGATACTTGGCAGGATCCACCGGCAAGGGATACTCAGCGGGATCTGGCGAGCTGCTCTGGTGGGATACTCGGCGCGATCCACTGGCGAGCCACTCTGGGACACTCAGCGGGATACTCGGCGGGATCCACTGGCGAGCTGCTCTGGTGGGATACTCGGCAGGATCCACTGGCTGGCGGGATACTGGGCGGGATACTCGGCGGGATCCACTGGCGAGCCGCTCTGGCAGGATACTCGGACAAGTTTTTTGCTCGCTAAGTTTTTTGCTCGGAAGTGTTGCGCAGACGGGTCTGAAGAGTCCCTCAAAAACTAGAGGACGATTGGCCCGAAAGCATTTTTCCCCAGGTGCTCATCCAGCCGCGGAGACACCTTTTTACATCGCTGCGGCGAGCGTGTCTGCACGCGGCGATGCTCAATGTGTATGGTCACGTGAGAGCTCCATCTCATCGTCCTACGAGAGGAAACATGGCAGTGCTCGATCCCACATATTTACATCCGTTAAAACAAGAAGAGTAAAGCTCGTAAAGCTCGAAACGAATTACAAGCAAAAGGAAAAGCAATCAATAGCAAAGCTTACACGACGGCCACAGTTTCTGCAAAGCACGCTCGCGCAACTTAGCTCTGTGCAAGATGGCTCTGCGCAGCTTGGCTCTGTGAGTTGGCTGTACGCAAGCCACTTTTCGCGAGTGGCTCTGCGCAACTGGCTCTGTGCAAGTTGGCTCTGCACGAGTCTGCTCGGCGCAATGTGCTTTGCACGAACTGCGCCGTGCGATTTCTCACGAGAGCGGTCTGCGCAAGCTCCATTGTTCCAGGCTGCTGCGCGCGAGTTGCTCTCTGCAAGCTGCTGCACGCAAGTGCTCTGTGCAAGTTGCTCTGCGCAAGTGCTCTCAGCAAGTTGCTCTGCGCAAGTGCTCTGCGCCAGTTGCTCCGTGCAAGCGCTTTGCGCATGTGCTCTGTGCAAGTGCTCTGTGCAAGTTGCTCTGCGCAAGTGCTTTGTGCAAGTGCTCTGTGCAAGTGCTCTGTGCAAGCTGCCCTGCGCAAGTTGCTCTGCGCAAGTGACTCTGCGCAAGTTGCTCAGCACTTGGAGCTGTGGGAATGTACTTCGCGTACTATTTTTGCACTTAAAAGTTGCGATTTTCCAGCCGGAGCTGCGGGAGTGTGCTCCGCGTACTACGTTTGTACTTAAAAGTTGCGATTTTCCAGCCGGAGCTGCAGGAGCACGCTCCGCGTACTCTCAAAAGCTGCGATTTTGAAGCCGGAGCTGCCGCGGACCAGGGGGGAATCGAACCCGCGACCGCGGGATTGCGAAAGCAGGCGCGCAAACCACAAGACAACTTCGAAAGGCCATTTCGCGAGCAACAAAAAAGCACGGCGCCACAGCGAGAGCGCTTCGACACGCACGATCTCCGCAGAGGGTTCGCCGAGACTAAGAAGAATTCGCACGGCGCCACAGCGAAAGCGAGGGTCGCGCGGGCACCGCAAAAAAAAGCAAAAACCTTGAGTTTTTGCACCTCGAACACGCCGATCTCCACCTCGACCACGCCGATCTCCGCAGAGGGTCGCGCGGGCATATCAAAAAACACAAAAAACCTCGAGTTTTTGCACCTCGACCACGCTGATCTCCACAGAGGGTCGCGCGAGCGTATCAAAAAACGCAAAAAACCTCGAGTTTTTGCACCTCGACCACGCCGATCCCCGCAGAGGGTCGCGCGGGCACCGCCAAAAACGCAAAAAAAAACCACAAGTTTTTGCACCTCGACCACGCCGATCTCCGCAGAGGGTCGCGCGGGCATATCAAAAAACGCAAAAAGCCTCGAGTTTTTGCACCTCGACCACGCCGATCCCCGCAGAGGGTGGCATTCCCGATCGTCGGCAACATCCCCACCCCCCGCCTTAAAAGAGATTCTTAATACCGAGCTCTTTCTCTTTCTTTCCCGCGCGTTAAGTACTTAACCTAACTTACTTAACCTAGCTTACATAGCTGCTACCGCCGAGCCTCTACACCTAGCTTAGCTTAGCTCTATGCACCTAGCTCTATGCACTTGGCTCTATGCACCTGGCTCGATGCACTTCGCTCTTTGCACTTGGCTCTGTGCACTTAGCTCTGTGCACTTGGCTCCTTGCACCTCGCTCTTTGCACTTTGCTCTGAGCACTTGGCTCTACGCGCTTGGCTCGTTGCACTTGGCTCTGTGCAAGTAACTCTATTCTGGTGACTCCATGCTGGTGACTCTGTGCAAGTATCTCCATGCTGGCATCTCCATGCTGGTGGCTCTGTGCAAGTATCTCCATGCTGGCATCTCCATGCTGGTGACTCTGTGCAAGTATCTCCATGTTGGTAACTCTGTGCAAGCACTCTGTGCTAGTAACTCTGCGCGAGTATCTCCATGCTGGTATATCCATGCTGGTGACTCTGTGCAAGCTACTCTGCGCAAGTTGACCAAGAGCTCCTGATATCTCCATGCTGGTGACTCTGTGCAAGCTACTCTGCGCAAGTTGACCAAGAGCTCCGCACGGAAGAACCCTTCGCAATGCTTTCGGGAAAAATATCTAGCAGTTAGTAACTGGCAGCTCTGGCGGGATACTGGGCGGGATCCACTGGCGAGCAGCTCTGGCGGGATACTCGGCATACTCGGCGGGATCCACTGGCGAGCAGCTCTGGCGGGATACTGGGTGGGGGCGTGGTGTAGAAGCATCGCAAACGCGGATTCCAACATAAAATCTAACAACCCCTTCCTGTCGGGTGGGGAAAAATGTGGATGTCCTTCTGGTTTCCTCGAAACGGGGGGTTCCCCGAGTTGAATGAACCGGTTGGGGTGCGTCTTGAGATCTGCCAAGCCCAGAGCCCTCGGGGCCCCACCTTCTTCAGGACCTCCTTTGCCTGAGTACGGATCTGAGCGGCCGCAAGGAAGGAAGAAATGAGGCGGTTCTTCTGCGCTGCCAAAAATGGCCGAACTCATTTGGGGCGTTCTCTGGGCTGCTGGAAATGTCTCGGCGGTGCTCGAAGAAGAGCAGGAAACATTTGCTTGCCAAAACTCCTTGGATCACTCCCACTTGCTTGCTTCCTCTTGGTGAATGTTGCGTTTTACCACGCTGGTGTAGCAATTCTTCCGTTTCGCCCAACTCGCGGACCGCAAGCAACAGCGCGACCAAGCTCCGCCTTCGCTACTTGTCGCGTTGATCACACAAGCACAGCGGTGCTGGCAGATTAGAGGGATGTACTCCCCCAAACTCATATCAAAATCAACCAGGGCCTTGGTTCCCAATAACCCCGCCAAGGTTGGACGTTGCTTCTTTGGGTGTCTGACTCTGTCCCCCGAAAAGACGCGGCGCCCTTGGTTGCAATACGCGAGATAGCAAAGCGGAAAAAATGCCACGCAGTTTTGTGGTTGGCTTTTATGGAACTCAAGTTGTTGTTAAAACCCGTAGAGTTTTGCGCTAATTTTGTTGGGAAGCACACCAAGGCGAACCAATGATTCATGTTAAAAAAAGGCCACGTCGCTACCGTCGCCGTCATCTTGCTTCTTGGCCCCGGCCCAGGACTATTGCCGCGAACCGGACCCATAGGAAATGTACCCATCTGTCTCAAAATAGGGGACCCAAAGAATGGGTGGGCTTTCCCTGAGGCGTCCCAAAATAAGGACACCAACTCAACAAAACCACATTAACATATATATCTATATATGGATATGATCCAGGTCTGTAGGGCGAAGGCCCCCCCCTTCCCCGGTCCTCCCGCGCTGTTTTTGGAGGTGGAGTTGGTTCTACTGATTGATAGTATCTATATACCAAAAATTATAGTTTTCGGAGGTACCTGGTCTGCCAGCTCCCCCTTCGCTGAGGCCACGGGCCTTTTGCACCTACCAACTTCGCACGAGAGTGCTTAGCCCTGATGAAGTGTGGGGATTGCCCGGCTGCGCTCGCTCCACCCGTGGGTTCAAAAAGATTGGGCCGCCTTTTCATCTTACCACTTGGTGGTTTGGATCTCGGGGGGAAACCACCAATCCATCAAGCAAGGGTGGCCTGACCTTTTAAGCGGCACACCATGACACCGTCAAAAAGAGTTCCATATTGAGTCCTTTTTTGTTTCCAAATCATGAATCCATCTGGATTCTAGACAAAATGCTGCCCAAAACGACACCTAATACCCCCAGAAAAAGTTGATGGCATGATTCCCTGCACGTCAGAAAGTAAAGGGGACAATCAATCATGCAGGATGCAACCCCCTGTAACTTGACCCTAATCTGGGGTGTCCCCTGAGTCGGCAGTGAAGACGTATGATTCAACTGGGCTCCTGTGAGCCATTCTTCCACTCCTTCCCCAAGGTCCCCAAGAGGGTTTTCATGTTAGAGAGAATGGAACCCCAAGGTCTGGCTTCCTTTGGGTTTCCCTCAAAGGGTAAAAAAAAAACGCGACCTTGAAGCTCCGGTTTTGTCGGAAACCTCAAACCGGAAACCCTTCTCGCAAACAAGCGGGGGGTGCACCCAGTTTCGGTTTCCCCCTTGAAGCATGGTTTCTTCAACCAGCGCGCAGCAAGATTTGGGAAGGCCAACTGGAGCCTTCGGCCTCACTCATAGTCAATTGGCGGTGGCAAGTCTCAAGACCGCCTCTGCCTCGGCCTTTGCGACCTGCCACGGCGATGAGCACGTTGACAAAAACAGTGACGCGTCTCAAAGGCGACACCACAAGCCCAGGTTGCCCAACAAGGATCTCTTCCGGGTTTGGAGCAAGAAATTTTAGACGTGTCCTCCATGAGCGATTTCAATTCACTGCGAAAATGGGAACCCGTGTTTGCGGGCCAAATGGGATTTGCTCAAGGCCGCAAATGGTGGGACCTCTTTTTGGATAGCATTGAAGGCAATCTGTAACCCATCCAGTGGGAGTACGTCCCTATTTCAGGACGCACCCATTTGGAGTCAGAGCTAACACGTTGAACCCGAGAGCGATGTCCAACTGAGCTCCTAAACTCGTTTCTTCCAGCTCAAGCACCACAACGGATGTCCCATTCGGAGCCGACGGCAAAAACCTCCATGAGGCGGAGAAATATGATCCATTTTGGTGGACCCTTCAAAAAATCAAGCAGTACTTCTCTTGACACTTCTTGTTTAAGGGAAAGGAAAAACTCATTTGTGTGGTGTCAAAGGAAAACCAGCAGGAAAGCCACATAACTCCGCGTGGAACGTGGCTCCGTCGTTCTTCGATTCACCGGTTCAAGTAGGGCTCCCTCCCGTGCCTTCGTGGGCGCGCCCTTCTTTACCTGCCACGACTGAAACTGGGCCTGAGGCTTCCTCCGAATTTGCATGGCTCCGCCATTCTTGAGACCAACTCAGCGGAAGGTAGGGCTACAGCAGCAACAGCGAATAAAGTCCTTGGCTGGGAAAGGTGAAGGAGAGGATGCAACAGAGCAGCACTCCTCGTTTGACCAGAAGTGACTGAAGCAACTGACAAAGCGATTTACTTGCCCATTCAACTGGGGTTGGGCCTTACCGATGCTTGTGGAAAACTGGGGCCTCAAGAAATGTGCTAAGCATAGGAATCCCAGCAGATTGTCGATCGCAGATTTGGAGGAATTGAAGCCCCATGCGTGCCCCGGCGGGACCCGTACTGAAACCACAATTCGACTCGTTCTCGCAGGCATGCACAATTTGGCTGGCCCCTACTGATAGTAGACCACCGGTATGGTTGTCGCTTGCTCGCGTCCTGTGGCCCCTACTTCAACGGAAGGGCGCGGGAGGACGCCCCAACTCCATTCATCCAGTCTGCCCACACAGGGGAAGTGAAAACCATGATCGAACTTGACGGGTCACCTTTTTTCTCCAACTGCTCTTTTCAGCCGCCCACTCGAGGTGCCCACCAAGAGACTCACAAGCTTGGCCCATCAACAAAAGTCAGGGAAGCGCAAAGAAGTTTTCGAGTATATGTGTCACGATCCAAACTGCTTTTGTAGTTCGTCGCTGTGCTTCCCTTAAAGGGAATCCTCATCATGGCTGTCTGCAATCCCTGTTAAGGGGTCCATGACAATCCTACCAATCCCGGGCGGGATTTTTTACCCTGGTTGATAAGGGATCCGAATCACTTTTTCATACATGGATATGTTGGAAATGTCGACACTTTGGGCGTGGGCGTGCGGGTTCGTGCGAGTGCGGTTTCGTGTGTGCGTGCGCGTGCGGGTGCGGGTGCGTGCGTACGTGCTTGCGTGCGTGCTTGCGTGCGGGCGAGCGGGCGGGCGGGCGTGGGTGGGTTGGTGTGTGTGGGTGTGTGTGTGTGTGTGTCAAAAGCAAGGTCCCTTTGCAATGGTTGTGTAATGCTTGTCCCTCTCTTCAGATTGTTGCAATAGGCATCCCTAGTGCTGTGTGGAAACGAAGCAAAGGAGCGCGGCCACATAACTACCCCTTCCCTTTCTCCTATAAAACACTTTGCCAGTTGTGGGGGTCCATTGACGAATCGCCTACCAATTTCCACACAGCAAAATCTGGGTGGAAAGACAGGTTACCCCGTAACAATTATCCAGGACCCCCCCATCCATGATCAGTAGAGCAGTAAGCCTTATCAGGGCCACCAAAGAAGGCTTACTCAAGCTTTGACAACTACTAGGGTTCTTTGCGAGGCCCCTGAAATCTTGGAAGTAGACGGAGGACAGTTTGTAACTGATGGAGAGGATAATACAACCTTGCTGGGCGCTTGATTAATCCAGGGTTCCCTTTCAGAAAGTGGTCATCAGCATACCTTAAACAAGGGCTCCTGCGAATAAACGTAGGAAAGAATCGGTTGAGTTCTGACATCAGACGGTAGCCGATTACCAGCGTGCAAAGGAGAGCCGCTGAACCGGATGACCAGCCGTCGTGATGAAAGAATGTCTGCCTGTTGAAGACAATTGTAACTTGCCTCATGGTATCCCCTTTCATCTTGAAACGACGCGAACCTGTCAGCATGCAACCCGACGGGAGCCCCCAGCCCCGCCTTGTCAGCCGCTTTCGACTTCGACTTCTTGGTTGCCTAGAAATGGTTTCTGGGATCCCGTCATGGCTTTCTGGGATCCTCCAGAAGAAAGGATCCCCTTTGAACTATTCTTTCTGAAGGAAATGCAAAAGGAAGTCAGCCATTGACGGGGCTGGTTCAAGTCCTGCTGAGCCACGGTGATATTGACCATCGGTGAAGTCAAGCGCAGGGACTCCCGATGAGAAGCCATGTTTACAGCAAACAACCAGTCAAGCATAGTGACATCTAGAAAATAGAAGGGCTTCGCCTTTTTGTCGAGCACAGCACCCCCTAACCCCCTGCTGTTCTGTCTTTTTGCGGAGGGCGGGAACCCTGGAAAAGCGGTTCCAAACAACAAAGAAAGAGTCTTCAGTACGGAAGGCTTGCCAAATTGAGCCCTAGCCAACAATGTATTTTCAGCTTCCACCTTTGCCTGACATGGCAAGGCGCTTGCCATCCCACACGGCCCGTGCGCAAGGGCGGGACATGTTCGCAACTAACTTAAGAACGAAAAAAGAGACCGCGTCTTCTTTCAAACGGAAAACGACAGTTATTTCCAGCATTGAGGCACTTGCCACCTACAACTTGTTCAATCATTTTTCTTTGCAGTATCCCTTCGGCTTCCCTTCAAGAAGGACGCTGTTGTGTCAACGTTGCCCAACCCCGGAGACCTCCGCCCTTTCCGACGCAAAACGGCCAGTGGGCAGGGATACTTAGCGCCCCAGTTTGCGGACTCCAACCCCAACTGCACCAATACCATCAAGAAGGCTGGAAACGGGATTCTGAGTGTCCATCATACCGGTGCAAGGGAAGGGGGTGTATTGGCAAGTTCCCAGCAGAACGGAGGAATTACCCCGCCTTTTCTGCGGTTTTGGCTGCTTTTGCCTGACATTGCGAGGCGCTTGCCATCCCACAAGGCCCGTGCGCAAGGGCGGGACATGTTCGCAACTAACTTAAGAACAAAAAAAGAGACCGCGTCTTCTTTCAAACGGAAAACGACAGTTATTTCCAGCATTGAGGCACTTGCCACCTACAACTTGTTCATATATTTTTTGCAGTATTTGCGGACTCCAACCCCAACTGCACCAATACCATCAAGAAAGCTGGAAAGGGGATTCCGGGTGTCCATCATACCGGTGCAAGGGGAGGGAGTGTCTTGGCAAGTTCCCAGCAGAACGGAGGAATTACCCCGCCTTTTCTGCGGTTTTGGCTGCTTTTGCCTGGCATGGCGTGGCACGCGGCACTTGCTTGGCAGAGTGGGGCCAACCTTTGTCTGAGCACCTTTGAATTTGTTTTTTTTTGTGGGG
>CAUJNA010001035.1:1163080-1173080 GCA_963377175.1 Effrenium voratum
GTGTGTGGTGTGTGTGGTGTGTGTGGTGTGTGTGGTGTGTGTGGTGTGTGTGGTGTGTGTGGTGTGTGTGGTGTGTGTGGTGTGTGTGGTGTGTGTGGTGTGTGTGGTGTGTGTGGTGTGTGTGGTGTGTGTTGTGTGTGTGGTGTGTGTGGTGTGTGTGTGTGTGTGTGTGTGTGTGTGTGTGTGTGTGTGTGTGTGTGTGTGTGTGTGTGTGTGTGTGTGTGTGTGTGTGTGTGTGTGTGTGTGTGTGTGTGTGTGTGTGTGTGTGTTTGCCTGCTGTGTTTATTCTGGCTGTGTTTGTTTGTGCTGTTTCCTGTGTTTCTTGTGTTTGCAGTGTTTGCTTTGTTTGTTCTGTTTTATTTTGCGCTTTGCTTGCGTCAGTTCCTGGTTTGGGTTTGTACAGTTCCATTCCATTCCGGTATGTTGGTTTGCCTATGCATGTATGTCTGTTCCTTCCTGCTTGCTCGCCGGTTTGCTTGCTTGGCTGCCTGTCTACCTATTGTGTTTGATTTGTTGACTGCTCACTTAAAGCCTCAGACACAGGCATTCGCCCAGTTTCTCCGCACCTTCAACTTCTCTTGCTGCGCTAGGATACCGACCTTCTCCTTATACGCGGCTTCCTTCCCTGACTCCTCGACCGGACTGTCGCTCGTGTCGGAGAAACATCCAACGTTAAGCTGCCCGCTGGCCAACATTGCGAGCCTCCTACCTGTTCGGCCAAAAAGATTGGCACCTTCTCTGAAGAATGGTTTCCCCTCAAGGCCAAATGGGGCTTACCTCTGGCCATGAACATCATGAAGGTTCCAAGCTTCCCGATGAAGGAGCAAACAAGCACACATCGCCTCAACCGGTTGGGAGCCCCTGGCAATTCAGGGCACATCCCCTCTACACCTGGGGTACATGCTCTGGCATCAGCCCAACTGCCGTGTAGTTGGTTGATTGCGACCCAAGTCCCTTCCATGCGCAGTGCAATCTGTGTACCACAAAATCTAGTAAACTTTCAATGGTGTACAGGACGCCTTCACAAATTAAGGCTCAAAAAAAGGTATTTACTCGTGTATGTACCGTTGTATGTTTATTCAGGTACGTGCGTATCTATGTATGTTTGTTTGATGACACGCATTCATTCATGCATTCATAAATTGTTTCATTCATTCATTCATTCATTCATTCATTCATTCATTCATTCATTCATTCATTCATTCATTCATTCATTCATTCATTCATTCATTCATTCATTTGTTCGTTCATTAATTCATGCATTCATTCATTCATCCATTCATGCATCGATTCATTCATTCATTTGTCCGTTCAATAATTCATTCATTCATTCATTCATTCATTCATTCATTCATTCATTCATTCATTCATTCATTCATTCATTCATTCATTCATTCATTCACTCATTTGTTCATTCATTCATTCACTCATTCATTCATTCATTCATTAATTCATTCATTCATTCATTCATTCATTTATTCATTCATTCATTCATTCATTCATTCATTCATTCATTCATTCATTCATTCATTTATTTCATTCATTCATTCACTCATTCATTCATTCATTCATTCATTCATTCATTTATTTCATTCATTCATTTGTTCGTTCATTAATTCATGCATTCATTCATTTATTCATTCATTCATCGATTGATTCATTCATTCATTCATTCATTCATTCATCCATTCATTCATCGATTGATTCATTCATTCATTCATTCATTCATTCATTCATTCATTCATTCATTCATTCATTCATTCATTCATTCATTCATTTCATTCATTCATTCATTCATTCATTCATTAATTTATTCATTTGTGTGTTCATGTCTTAATGCATCGTTTGTTTGACTTGCAGTATGTACCATCAGGGGTCAACATTGCGTGGATCTTCTGCTCTCGTGTTTGGCATCCTGCCGCCTCATCATCACCATCACCTTCACCATCCTCATCCTCATCATCATCAGCAGTAGCATCGCCATCACGACCGAACCTGTCTTCAGTCCCTGGCTGTTGCCCCTTGTTTGCAAAAAAGTGGCTCCAGTTCTCCCAAAGCATGCATGTTCGCATAGCTTTTGTCGCAAGGGATCCTCACTCCGACCGACTTGTTTACCTTCTCAAAAGGACAACTGCTCCCCTGCCAAAAAGTTTAACTTTTAGTGGTTTAATAAAAAACATTTGTTGGCAACAAGTCAAAGTCCTAACATCCAAGCAAATGCACCAAAGAGGAATCAGCTGTGAAAGGGCGCCCTTGGAACGGAACCGCAAAAAAAAAGAGGCATCAACCGTGACAATCCTTCTTGAAACCACAGCTGCGGGATTTCAGAGCCGCGGTTTGGTCCCATCAAGTTCACACCTCGCGTCCCCAACTCAAAAGTATGTCAGACTCTTTTTCATGACATGTCTAGCGATACAAGACGCTGGCACAAGCTCCTTGTATTTCCTCATTGCTTCCGCATATTCCGCCTGCCGCAAGAATCGGGCTCGCGGCACTCGGACCGTTAAAGACGGTCCTTGCGGCTTTTGACTTTCACAGGGATCCCAAAAATTACGCGCCTTTTGGAGTGTGTCTCGTTGGAAGCCAAAAGGAAGCCATCCATTTTGGGGTCTATTTCGAGACAATAAGGCGAAACGTAGAGACGCATTGGTAAGAGCACGTGTGTATGTGTGTGCGTGTGAAAGGCGAATTCTGCCAAAGTGCAAGGGGAAATTGGGCGCAGCTTGTAGAACCCCCTGGGCACCTCCCCAAGCAAACTCCGCAGACTATTGACCTCACAAATAGGGCTTGCGATCTCACGTGGTATGTCAGTTGCCAGTGCAAAGCATCCCAGCGATCACCTTCACGATGCTCACTGATTTGCCACCCATGCAGGGGGGGGAAGGTTTGAACCCGCATCGCAAGATGTGGCACCCCCTTCTGAACGTCAAAAGCAGGCTAGTTGGGAATTCGGCGACAATGTGGCAAGCCTGGTTGCGGACCTCTTTAAAGGCGACAGCATGTGACAACTTTGTCGAAAAGACATGCACTCAAATATGTTTTGTGCCTGCTCCAAGATGGAAAAGCATGAAAGCAAAAGTCACACGTGCCTTTGGAGCCCCCCCCTCCGCCTGTCTGTCAACATTATCCCAATGACCTGTGCACATGTCTTGACTTTACCAGCCTGGATTGAGAGATTGCGAAGCATCTGGCACCTTCATGATGGGAGGAATCACTTGCTGTGGTGTCATTCGTAAATGCGCTTATTATCATTGGTGTCTAGCTTTACAAAATGACATTCTGAAGAGAAGTGTGTGAAACAAAATACATTAGGGTACAAGAACATATACATGTACATGCATATGTGCATGTGCATGTCTGTATGGACATGTCTGTTTGTCTGTGTGCCTCTCTGCCTGCCTGCCTGCCTGCCTGCCGGCTGGCCGATTTGGCTGTCTGCATGCATGTATGTGAATATTGTAAAAAACATGGAAATACGGACATACATACTCATCCCTGGATTACCCTCATGATTCCTGGCATGTCTGCAGGAACCTGGCATGAGGTAACGATCTTCGAATGCCGCCCAAGCCCAAGAGCTTTATTGGGATCAAGGACCAAGATTGCACGAGCCAAAGCATAAGCCTTGGTCCCCCTTTCGTGGGCTCTGAGCCCGGACGCAAAACACTTCAAAGCGGGAGATGTTTCCAAAATCCGGACTGGCTTTTAGCTCTTGGTCCGCAACCGCTTCAAGGTGCGTAAAACAAAACATTTCCGGGTGGGCTAACAGCCTGTGACAACTAGTATTACGTGTGCCAGCAAATCAAGCTCTTCAATCGTACCCTGGGTGGCCTCAGATTGTAAGGACAAAATCTGGCATGTCACTCAGCAGCCTGTTCCATTCGGAAGGCTTATTCGATCAGATGATGATTTCCCAAGAAGTCCTGAAAATTTGGCAATGGCACCTCAAACTTTTAGCACTCACAACTTAAAGAACGGGAAAGGTGAACATCACACCACGTCTCTTCGAATTGCAGCTCTCTTTTTTTCAAAGGGCCTTGTCAGAGAACCTAGCTGAACTGCAGATGTTTCCTTGACCGAGAAGCTACAGAAACTTGCCCTGCAGTATTGCAGGACTTCTCGCAAAAGATGGGCCTGGTCAAGAGAAAACATGGTGACAATGGTGCAAAAAAGTCTACCCGTGCCCCTGCACAGCACCAGATTGGGGGCAGTAGATAAAACATGTGCATATATATATATATATGTATATGTATATATATATATATACACCATAATTGCTATATTAGTTGTATGTGTGTATATATATAAACATGCGTATTCACTTATGTGTTGATCATGTTCACGCAAAGAAGGCTTCAGTGGTGATTGTGCTGATTCCAAGCAATCGGCCGATGTCACTTGACTCGCTTCCTCTCACAAAGGCCTTCTCGGTGTCGTAGCTCCCTGCCCAGCCTCGGGGCTTTAAGTTTGGCCGACTCCTTGGGTGCACCCTTTCTAATCACGTGGCTGTGGGTCAAAACCCAGGAGACCCCTGGTGAACCTCAAAATAGCTGGCAAATGGATGTTGATCCACCCCGAAATGGAGCCATATGCCCCATCGTGGGACAAAAGGCACAAGGGGATCGCAGAGCCATTGCCACTTGGTTCCAGGGAAATTCAAATCCCCAAGGTACTCGCGCCAGTGGGTTTCTCAGCAAAGGAGATGTGCTGCTAAAAATAGAAAGCACGGAAGCAGAAACCAAGTTAACCAATTCAACGAAACGACCCGTCTTGGGGGAGAGGGTTGTAAAAGCAAAATGTCGTGGCACTGGACAAATTTATTCGGAAGCACCTCCAGCAAGCAACTTACTGTACTTCCTTGCCGGCCAGGATGACCATCAAAGAGGGAGAGAGAAAGAGATAACGGAGAAAAAACAGTTTTCCTCTATATAAGATTCTCCAACATGTTTCTTCGCAAAAGCGTCAAAAAGAAACGGAATCGAAAGGCCTTAGCTTTTGACCCCCAATCAACGCCCAAAAACCTGCGAAAGAAATCTCCACTCACAGGATCCCCAGATTGAGGTACGAGAACTTGGCGCTCTCGTATAGCGTGTCGGGCAGTGCGGTTAGCGTTTCCAGCAAATCTGGGGACCTTCAACCTTTGTACATCCAAAAAGGGTCCCCAGTTGTAGGAAACGCCAAGCACCCCAGTCCCTTTGCTTTGTACAGCCACACTCTTCCAACAGACCCATGAATCAATCTCGCATACACACGATTTGCGCCCAAGGTTGACACTTGAAGGATACTCTTGCATTGCATTCGTGCGGGTGGCATTTTGCAGCGTGGTGCTTGCTGCAAAGTGGCAACTCTAGTCCTCACACGCAGGCCGCCCCTCCCCAAACGCTGACAACCACTCCCCAATGTGAGACCATTCGCACTGCGGAGTTAAGTTGGTGGCTGAGCTTTCGGATGGACAAGTGAAAAGTGTGCAGAAGTTGGCTTCTCTTATACAGAGGGGTACACTCAAGCTTTATTGCTTGGGCAAAGAAGAGGTGTGGAATGAGGGCGATCCGTGGAAAATCATACAAGGAGATAAGGCTCATTCTCACATATCCCACGCCATATGAAACACAGAAAACTGTTGTTCCGGAATAAACAACAAAAAAGATTCCACCATGAACCGGCAACTGAAGCTTCATTCTGAGCCTCTCTCAAAACAACGTGAGAAAAGCGACTCACCCGATTCGCCTCGCGCGGCGATCCGCGCGATTCGGATCGAGGGGCGCCGCTTCTCGGCGTCGCTCATGGCCCTCCACTCCGAAGCCCCAGACTTGGTGACCTGGTCGGGGAAAGGGGGGGAGCAGCACCGCTTCCAACTTTTGGGGGTTTGGATCGGAGGCGCATGGCAGCTCTTTCTTTCAACTACGGCTGCCGCATCAATGCGGAGTTGTCAAACGAGAAACGGATTCTTTTAGACAATTGAACCCATCTCGAAGGCTCCAAAAGTTCAAGATGGCTTTTCAGTGTCCCGGGAGGGTGATGCTGTTGTCATGAACTTAATGGTAGGGGCAAGTGAGCCAAAGAACAAGTTGCCCAAGGTGAAGAATTTGGTGATGTCTTAGTTTTGAATGAAAAGGTGACTTGCGAGTGGCAGTCAAGATGGCAAACGTGTGAGTCCAAAAGCGGAGTTTCTGGGAAACCTGGAACCCAGGAAGCCAAACCTGTGGGAAACCAAACCTGCGGGAAACCAAACCTGCTGGAAACCAACCAAACAAAAAAAACGACAAGCCTCGAGCAACCGGCCCCAAGGGCGGGCGGGAAACCAGGCCTCGAGCATCGATCCCGTGGCCGTCTTGCGGTACTCCTGCCGGATGGAGCTTGACATACGGAAACCGGCCAAACGTGGTGTTTGGGTAAACCTAAATCGAACATTTGCAACTCAAGCCAATTCCCCTATACTTGGGTAAACCCAAATCGAAGATTTGCAAAAGCCAGCCTGGAGCTGGTCAAAGGCAGCCCACCAGCAACAAAGGCTGAAGCGCTGGCCAAACAGGGAAGCCAACCCTCAACAAACAACATGACGAAGCGAAAAATACTTGATCCACCTCTGGTTCTGTTTCCACATTCCTATAACGCCAAAACTCTCATTCGTTCGGAACTCGCTGCATTTCCGCTTTAAGCATCTTTCCACCTTTAAAACAACTTCCTTTCACATTGGCCCAAAGTTCAAATGCTCAAAGACATCAAGGGCAAGCGTGGGACGCCCGCCTTGAGGACTTGCCGGCCCCATTTGCCCGCTCCCACCGCAAAACGACCGGCCTGCATGAAGCGCATGTACGGCAACAGCGGCCGCGTGGGACGCTCTGGGTCCCGCTTCCAAGCGTCCTTGTCAGGAACTGAACAAACCAGGAGGCCGAATCAGGCTGAAAAACAGCTGATTAAAGACGGAAAACATGGAAGAAAAGGAAGCCGCAATTCAAATTGTTGGGTTGTCCTTCGACTTGGCCGATGAAACCAATTTTGTAGGACTGTCAGATAGGCAAAACGAGGCTTGGCTCGGCTCCGTAGCCCCTCCCAAACATGCATCCAGACATTCCCAAAGGGATCGAGCGCGGGGTGAAGCCATCCGACAACGGACATATTAAGGTGGCTCCCTGCAAAAGGTGACCTCTGTTGGAATCTGCTCTGACCCGCCAATCTTTGAGGAATCTGACACAAGGATAAAATCCGGGGGACCGGGGGTCATGATAGCACCATGTGAGTTGGGAAGCTTCTGGAAATAGAAACCCTTGCCAAGACCCAACAAATGCAAACAAGACGGGAGAGAAAGACTCTCCGGCAACATCCTGTGGGAATCCGTCGGGCATGCGTCGCGCCTTCTTGCCGGACTCCACGTAGCTCTTCCTGACTAATCCAATGAGCAGAACCCCAGCAAACATGAGCCACCCTCTGGAACACTCAAGAGTCACACAAATGAGCCGACGAACGACTCGTTCCACAGGAAGTTCTCTTTGCAAACTGCCGCAAGTAGACTGCCAAGAATTGCCAGCTGGAGCGCGAAGAACTCATGTTGGTCAAAAAGGCTGTGAGTCGGCTAAAACACGATATCACCTGCGTCCTGAGAAAGCCCAATTGTCCTGGAGACATCTTGAGAAGGGAAACCAAAGGACACCAACTATACTTGAAAGGTCCAGTTGATACGTTTGGACACGACCAAGCTTTAAGCTTGACGATTCTTTTCAAATACGGGCTTTGCTTTGGGCTGCCAGGTTGCTTGCTGAGGACAAGTCACATCTATAGAAGCTGTTTGCTTAAGGCGGGAAGACAATTAACGCTGTGGATGGACAAAAACAATAAAAAAAAAAAAAAAGAACAAATACGCTGTGGATGGACAGAATAACTTGGCATCAGTTGGTTGGGATTGGTGGTTTATCCTTGTACTCACAGGGGTTTATGCATCCCAACTGGCGCAGGATTTGTCCATCGGTGACTTGCTACGGTTCTACATCCTGTGTCTAAGCCGCGCCACATTGGCCCCCATTCCGACATACTTGCTCTCGGGTTGCAACATCTAGCTGCCACCTGCGAGGACAGCTCATTGCAATAGGAGGCATTCGCGTCTAATGAGCTAGCCCTTGATGCAACACCTGCTTGGGAAGTTCTCACCACATGCGCCGAAGGCAGGTAGACGCTGTGCTGATCTTCAAATCAATAGACCTGTGCGTTGTCAGAAAATGTCCAGATCCATGCCCCACAACACAGATGCCCCAAATAGCCCCAAAAGTAAAGCCATTGATGAGCCACCGTGCTTTCAGCCTCTTGTAGCTACACCAGTTTCTCTTGCCAAGAAGCATGGCTTGAGCATACTTGCTTCTAGCCTCTTTCGCCGGCTCCTGGCCCGGGAAAATGCGTGAACACCCGAGCCGGCAAAAGGACAAAAGGACAAAGTAGACCACTCTATGCTCAACTTAGTCCACAAATAGGGCGCTTCTTCATGCGACATGCGTGAAACTTGCGGCTGCATCGACGACCAAGGTTTCGGATCCTGGAGGTAGGAGTCTTTTGATAATGAGGGTTGATGTAGATTGGCGGTACGCTACCACAAGGTCCATTCAAGCGACACCTCCTACAGGGCCGAAGTTCAACACAAGGAGCTTTCTACGCGAAAGCAACTTGAAACCAAACAAGGATGAGATTCCGCCTTGAGGCGCTCAAGGCTTCGCTTCACCAGCTCAGGCTGCTCAGGTTCAGCAGGGAGAAATCGAAGCCCTTTCCACATTTCAGGAATCACAGGATCCGAAAGGTCCAAAAGCCAAGGCTGCTACCAACATTTTGAGCTCCCAAAGTCAAAGGAGGCTTTCGGCCAGTCCTCGTATTTGGCCTTGCTATCTGCTGCCATCGCCTTCCTGCCGCGCCAGTCGGCTTCTGGAAAACCTGAAAATGGGTGAGAAGGAATTCTTCAGAGGATCTCTCAGCGTGGTTGCCCCTTTTCAACCACGCAACGGAGGAAATCCTCAGGCTCCATTTCTTCCTAGCCTCAAGGACGTGTCATTCCCCAAAGAACTCTTGGGACAAAGTCACTTCAGCACGCTTCCCTTCCAACAATTCGCACCGAAACGAGCCGCAGGGCGCCACTTTTGGGAGGCCGCCGACATGACCTCCTTCCCCTTCAGGGCCGTGGTCTGCGCGCGGAAGTCCTGTCGCGGCAAGGGCATCACACAGATTGGGGAAACCTGAGTCCAACTCGATGGCCCCCAGCAAGCGGGGCAACTTCGGACACCTTGCGGCCGATTTCCCTTGGGATTGATGCGCCTTCCGGAAAGCCCGCAGTCTGGTCGGCTCCGATAAACTTGCCGCTGAAGGAGCCAAAAAATCCGCACAGCCTCACGCCTCGACGGAAGCTTCTACTTCTTTTGATAGCCGGCTGTGCTGCTGCTTTGTTGACAAAAACATGGTGACACACTTTGGCGTAGGCACCATTTCCCTTGGTGGCAGTTATATAGGGGGCAAGTGAAACCCCTGTGAAAAGACTCCCAAGTTCAAAGAGTGCAAGCCGCCCTGAACAGTGGGCATGCGTCAATAGAGGCCCATGCTTGGTCAAGTCCAGTGTTTAAGGGAAGCCATGTAACAGGCAACTAATTGTTTGGAGGGCCCTAAGTTGTGGTTCCGGATGATTCGCCGGGAGCCTCCCGCATTAGAAGTAATATCCGCTTCCCCTCCGGGCATGCCGATCACATTGGTTCATCCCAAATGGACATGTGATGTAAGCCAAAACAGTCTGCTTCAGGAAAGCAGGCTGTGTGTCTGGCTGTTGAAACGGGGTCCGGGGTATCGGGTTTGCGTCCAAACTGTATTTTTTGAGTCGGAGGAATGATGTGAAACGAGACGAGAAGTTCGAAGCTCACGTCACTAAGTTTCGGTCCAACGCAGTCCCCACGAGGCCTGCAGAAACAGGATCCAAGATGTGGCTGGCCGCAGCGGCCGCTCGGGGTCTCGCTGCGGGGCGATGCGCCTCAGCGCG
>CAUJNA010001036.1:0-32500 GCA_963377175.1 Effrenium voratum
TTCGTTTTGATACTGGCTCGCCCAACTTCGTTTTGATACTGGCTCGCCCAACTCTGTTTTTATACTGGCTCGCCCAACTTCGTTTTGATACTGGCTCGCCCAACTCTGTTTTGATACTGGCTCGCCCAACTTCGTTTTGACACTGGCTCGCCCAACTCTGTTTTTATACTGGCTCGCCCAACTTCGTTTTGATACTGGCTCGCCCAACTTTGTTTTGATACTGGCTCGCCCAACTCTGTTTTTATACTGGCTCGCCCAACTTCGTTTTGATACTGACTCGCCCAACTCTGTTTTTATACTGGCTCGCCCAACTTCGTTTTGATACTGGCTCGCCCAACTCTGTTTTTATACTGGCTCGCCCAACTTCGTTTTGCTACTGGCTCGCCCAACTCTGTTTTTATACTGGCTCGCCCAACTTCGTTTTGATACTGGCTCGCCCAACTCTGTTTTTATACTGGCTCGCCCAACTCTGTTTTTATACTGGCTCGCCCAACTCTGTTTTTATACTGGCTCGCCCAACTTCGTTTTGATACTGGCTCGCCCAACTCTGTTTTTATACTGGCTCGCCCAACTTCGTTTTGATACTGGCTCGCCCAACTCTGTTTTTATACTGGCTCGCCCAACTTCGTTTTGATACTGGCTCGCCCAACTCTGTTTTTATACTGGCTCGCCCAACTTCGTTTTGATACTGGCTCGCCCAACTCTGTTTTTATACTGGCTCGCCCAACATCGTTTGATACTGGTCCGCCCAACCCGGTTGATACTGGCTCGCCCAACTGAGTTGGATTTTCTTTTTTGGGTTGATGCTGTTCCGCCCAACTGGTGTGGGGGGATGCTGGTCGGCCCAACCGTTTTTGCAGGTAGCCTGGCTGGCCCCCTGTTTGGAGGCTCTCCGCATTTTTTAGTTAGTGGACGTTGGAGGCTTGCCTAGGGGCAGTGGCTTGGTACTGGTCTGCCCAACGGGTGGGAGGAGCTGGGCTTGATACTGAGCTGCCCAACGGGGTCCGGCGCAGTCTGCCGCAGCTAGGGACCCCGGATCGGCTTGTCAAGTTTGTCAAGTTTGTCAAGGTTGTCAAGTCTGTCAAATGGCCTAAATTTCGGGCAACATGCCTGTAAACAGGTCATTTTGAATGTGCAATGATGCAAAAGTCGCCTTGGAAGTCTTCGAAAAGTTCAGAAAATGGCCAAAATCACTGGGTTTGACAGACTTGACAAACTTGACAAACTTGACAAACTTGACAAGCTTGACAGGGCTCCCTGGGCCGGGCAATCTTCGGCTGGTTGGGCGGGCGCCGGCTTCGTTTGATACTGGCTCGACACTGGTCCGCCCCGGCGTCAACCCGGGATTCCGGCTTGTCAAGTTTGCCAAGTCTGTCAAGTCTGTCAAATGGCCTAAATTTCGGGCAAAATGCCTGTAAACAGGTTATTTTGTACGTGTAGTGATGCAAAAGTCGGCTTGGAATTGGAAGTCTTCGAAAAGTCCAGAAAATAGCCAAAATCACTGGGTTTGACAAACTTGACAAACTTGACAAACTTGACAAGCTTGACAGGGCTCCCGGGGTTTGATACTGGTCCGCCCAACTTGATACTGGTTCCGCTCAACCCATCTGAGGTTGATGCTGGCTTGCCCAACAGTTCTTTTTCTCTCCGTTTTTTAGGCAGACCGCAGATGTTGTGGACTTGATACTGGGCTGCCCAGCTGGTCCGCCCAGGTCTGGAAAGGGGGTCGGGTTTTTTAAAGTACTGGTTCGCCCAACGGGTCTGGGAGGGTCTGGGCTTTGTTTTAAGTACTGGTCCGCACTGGTCCGCCCAATCTTCGGCAGGCTGCCTCGGGGGCCGGGCAATCCTCGGCTGGCTGGGTTGGCGCCGGGATTTTGGCTTGTCAAGTTTGTCAAGTTTGTCAAGTTTGTCAAGCCCGTCAAGTGGCCTAAATTTTGGGCAAAATGCAAAATTTGGCTTGGAAGTCGTCGAAAAGTTCAAAAAATAGCTAAAATCACTGGGTTTGACAGGCTTGACAAACTTGACAAACTTGACAAGCTTGACAGGGCTCCCTGGGCCGGGCAATCTTCGGCTGGTTGGGCGGGCGCCGGCTTCGTTTGATACTGGCTCGCCCAACCCGTCTGACACTGGTCCGCCCAACCCGTTCAGGTTTGATACTGGTCCACCCAACCCGTTTCCTTTTTTTCATCCGTTTTTTTCAGACCGAAGAGATGCGGAGGACGCCGGCCTGGAGGCAGACTTTTTTGATACTGATCCGTCCAAATGGGAGGGAGGGTGGTCGGGGGGGGGGGGGGTTCGTTTTTTTTTGAAGTACTGGTTCGCCCAACGGGTCTGGAGGGGTTTCGGGTTTTTTAAAGTACTGGTTCGCCCAACGGCCCCGGGGGGGTTTGGCTTAGTACTGGTCTGCCCAACGGGTCTGGAGGGGTTTCGGATATTTTTTTCAATTACTGGTCTGCCCAACGGGCCCGGGGTTTTTTTAAGTACTGCCTCGCCCAACGGGTCTGGGGGGCTGGGTTTTTTAAGTACTGGTTCGCCCAACGGGTCTGGGGGGGTTCGTTTTTTTAAGTACTTGTTCACCCAAGGGGGGCTGGGGGGATTCGTTTTTTTAAGTACTTGTTCACCCAAGGGGGGCTGGGTTTTTTTAAGTACTGGTTCGCCCAACGGGTCTGGGAGGGGGGCTGGGTTTTTTTTAAGTACTGGCTCGCCCAACAAGTCTCGGGGGTTTTGTTTTAAGTACTGGTTTGCCCAACGGGTCTTGGGGGTTCGGCAGGCCGACGTTTTGAGAGCCTTTTGAGTTGTACCCCTCTTGTACCCGATTTTGGTTGTTTTTGCACGATTTTGGGGTTGCACCCTTTTGCACCCTAATTGCACCCTAATTGCACCCTGATTGCACCCTTCCGCTGGTTGGCTTTTTGCTTGTTTTTCTGCTTGATTATGGGTTCGGGGTTTTTAAGTACTGGCTCGCCCAGCGGGCCCGGGTTTTTTTGGCTTAGTATTGGTCCGCCCAACGGGTTTGGGGGGCTGTCGGTTTTTAAGTACTGCCTCGCCCAACAGGTTTGGGGGGCTGTCGGTTTTTTAATGGTGGAGTTGGGCTGGGTACTGGTCTGCCCAACGGGGTGGTGGAGTTGGGCTGGGTACTGGTCTGCCCAACGGGGTGGTGGAAGTTGGGCTGGGTACTGGTCTGCCCAACGGGTGGTGGCAGTTGGGCTGGGTACTGGTCTGCCTGGGGGGGTGACAACTGCTGAGACCCTACCCCCCCCAAAGCTGACTAAGCTGACTCGCGCCCCTGCTGCGCCCTTGTTGCACTACCCCCCAAAGCTCCAAAGCTGACTAAGCTGACTCGCGCCCCTGCTGCCCCTGCTGCGCTACCCCCCCCAAAGCTGACTAAGCTGACTCGCGCCCCTGCTGCGCCCCTGCTGCACTACCCCCCCAAAGCTGACTAAGCTGACTCGCGCCCCTGCTGCGCCCTTGTTGCACCCCTGCTGCACTACCCCCCCAAAGCTGACTAAGCTGACTCGCGCCCCTGCTGCCCTGCTGCGCTACCCCCCCAAAGCTGACTAAGCTGACTCGCGCCCCTGCTGCGCCCCTGCTGCACTACCCCCCCAAAGCTGACTAAGCTGACTCGCGCCCCTGCTGCGCCCTTGTTGCACCTGCTGCGCTACCCCCCCAAAGCTGACTAAGCTGACTCGCGCCCCTGCTGCGCCCCTGCTGCACTACCCCCCCAAAGCTGACTAAGCTGACTCGCGCCCCTGCTGCGCCCTTGTTGCACCCCTGCTGCACTACCCCCCCAAAGCTGACTAAGCTGACTCGCGCCCCTGCTGCCCTGCTGCGCTACCCCCCCAAAGCTGACTAAGCTGACTTGCGCCCCTGCGCCCTGCTGCACTACCCCCTCAAAGCTGACTAAGCTGACTCGCGCCTGCGTGGTTGGTGTGGACCCCACCACCCCCCGCCCCCTGACTGAAGCTGACTGAGGCTGACTTGCGCCTGTGTGGTGTGGGCCCCGCACCAACGCCTAAGCTGACTGAAGCTGACTTGTGCGCCCCCCCTAAGTCGCACCTATGTGATTGGTGTGGACCCTGCACCAACCCCCCAGCCCAAAGCTGACTGAAGCTGACTGAGGCTGACTTGCGCCCCTTCTAAGCTGACTCGCGCCTGTGTGGTACCCCGTTTGGGTTTGATACTGGTCCGCTGAACCCGTTGGGGTATACTGGTCCGCCCAACCCGTTTGGGTTTGATACTGGTCCGCCCAACCCGTTTGGGGTTTGATACTGGTTTGCCCAATCCGTTGGGGTTTGATGCTGGTCCGCCCAACCCGTTGGTTTGATACTGGTTCGCCCAACCCGTTGGGGTTTGATACTGTTCCGCCCAACCCGTTGGGGTTTCCGGGGACCCCAAGCCCTAACCCAAAAAGGGCCTGAGCAGGGTCCGGAATTCCCCCTCACCCTGCACAACCTTTAGAAAAAACAACTTTGTTGCCCCAAAGCCTGAGCAAGGTTCCTCTAGAACGAGGAGGCCTGCTCAAACAGTTTTTTTTGCGCCAAAAGGGGTCTGAGCAAGGTTCCTGCAAGAGTCGAGGGTCCTGGGCCTCGGAGGCCCCAGGAAGTCGTCCAGCTGCCTTACAGCTGCCGGCCTGCCCCGTCTCGTCAGTCGGCCCACCACGTTGCCGCTGCCCTGATGCGCAGCTTCAGCAGGGTCTCCCGGCCCTCGGTTCCGGACGGTCATGGAGTCCACAGCCCGCAGCTGCTGCACGTCGCCGTACTGAGTTCGTCGGTGCTCGGAAAGCCCCCACGTCCTCCACGGCCTTGATGCGCCGGTCCGTGAGGTCCTTGTTGCAGCAGCCCGGAACTCGGTGGCCGGCTGCTTCTCCACGTCACCGTCTCGTGCGGCCGGGCGTTGTAGGCCCCGGCTGCTCGCTCAAAGTGGTCGCTCCACCTTGCGGGCCACGCGCGTGGCCAGGTCCTTCTTCAGCGTCTGGATGCCCCGGTCCACCACGGCCGTGGCGTTGGTGCACGGCTTCCTTGGGCAGCTCCCGGCCCAGCGTGGCGAACTCGTTGCCCGGGTCTGTCGTGACCACGAAGTTCTTGTCCCCCGTCAGCTCCTGCGCGGCGCGCTTGGTGGCCCGGCCGACCGTCTCGGCGTTCTTGTTCTGCAGGGCCTGCACGGCAGCCTCCCGGTGAAGACGTCCATGACCACCAGGCCATACCTGGTCTTCCCCCGAGTGTTCTGGCTGAAGTCGATGAGGTCAGCCTGCAGCCGGTCGTTCGGCCCCTCGGCAGCCAACTTGCCCAGCGCACGTGGCCGGGGCGCCTGCGCCTGCCGGCCCACGTCGGCCTTCAGCGCCTCGAAGGCCATGGCCTGCGTCGCGTCGAGGTCCCGCTGCCTCGCAAGTTGGTACAGCTTCCGGGGGTCCCGCGCGTTGAAGTCGTCGACGTCCCAAGAGCTGCTGGAGCTCCCCCAGGTCGGCCTCGGCCATCTCCGTCTTCACCGGCTGTCCAACAAGTTGGTGAAGCTCGTGTTGCAGACCACGTTGCCCGTGTTGCCGGCTCAGGCAGCCGGGGTTCTTCTGGTTCGTGGTGAGGGACAGCTGCGTCCAGAGGCTCTTCGTCTGCACCAGCGCCTCGTCGTTGATCATGATGAGCTCGCACTGGTGCGCCCCGCCGTCCCGTTTCAGGAAGACCCGCGCGCTCTGGTTGCCCAGCAGCCGCAGCTCCGGGCCGCTGTCGGAGGCCGCGCTGTTGTTGGAAATCTGCACCTTGCTCCAGCCCGCCCAGTTCTTCGTCAGCGTCAAGTCGTCCGAGAAGTCGGAGGTGTTGGTCACGGTGAGCGTGTTGGACGCGAAGAGCTACGGGGCGGAGACCGTGCGCGAGCTCGTCACGTCGCCGCACACCACGCTGCCCGTCGACGCTCCCCTCGCAGTCCGAGGCCGCCCCGGTGATTGTCAGCGTGGCGCCCGTGAGCGCTGCGCCGGAGGCAGTCAGGGCCCGTGGACACGTCACCGACCGTGGTGAAGTTCTTATCGTTGGCCGTGTTGTTGATGGTGAGGGTGCTGCCGGTTTATCCCGGTGGCCGAGCTCAGCAGGCCCACGCTGGCCGCGCCCGTGATGCTCAGCGAGCTACCCGACACGGCGCCGGTGGACGTCAGCGTGGCTCCGGACACGGCGCCGGTGGACGTCAGCGCTGCGCAGGAGACTGCGCCCGAGGCGTCCACGCCCGTCGTGAATACACGTCAGTGCAGTTCACGTCGTTGCACAGCAGCTGGTCGCAGCCCACGTTGCCCTGCGCGGTGAGACCGTCCAGCGTGGCCGAGCCCGTGAGGGCCAGCGAGTCGGCCAGCAGGTCCGTCACGGAGACCGACTCTCCCTCGAAGGCGCTGGCCCTGATCTGCAGGCTGTACAGGTCCAGCGTGCCCGCCGACTGCTGCACCAGCCCGGAGATCGAAGGTAGTCGTTGTCGGCCGCGCTGATGTACATCACCAAGTTGGAGGCCGTGCCCAGCCGGTACCGGCAGCCGAAGGAGTAGCGTCTCCCCGGCGTCAGAGTGTAGGTGCGCACGATGTTCCAGGCGAAGGCGCTCAGCGTCATGGCGTAGCCCTCCAGCTCGAAGCCTCCCGCCGTGAAGCTGGCCAAGGCAAAAGGTGTGGCTGCCAAAAAATTCCCCGGTGGGGTCCAGCACCTCCCCCAGGGTGGCCAGCGTGACGTCGTCGGAGCCGTCGAGGAACTCGTGCTTCAGCAGCAGGGCCAAGGCCGTCGTGTCCGCCTCCGTCGAGTTAATTGCGTCCAAGATCTGGAGGCCGTAGACGTGCACCGTTCCTGCCGTCTGGTTGGCCAGGCCCGGCGCCTGTAAGTGCGCCCCGAAGTGCAGCTTTGCAATCCCGTTTGGGGGCACAGTGAAGTACATCTTGGCCGTGCTCCGGTGCCCTGGTCCCCACGAAGCTGCCGTACAGGGGGTCCTCGGACATGTACACCACGAAGTTGGAGGCCGTGCCGAGGCGATACCGCAGGCAAACAAGAGCTCCCCGCCAGGCATCAAGCTGTAGCCACCTCGTCGGCCCCTCCGTCGTCCAGGAAGCGTACGGCCATCTCCGAGGCTGCCTCCGTGGTGTAGTAGCTGAGCAGGGCGGCGGCGATGCTCGAGGCTGTTGCCGTGTCCTGGTCGGCAGCCGAGCGGTAACACGTCCTGGTCCGGGCCTGTCCGGTAGGCCAGCAGCGCGCCCGCAATGGCTGCCTGCGTCTGTGTGTCCTGCGCGCTCGCCGTCCGGTAGTCGGCCAACAGGGCGTCCACTTGCGCCGAGGTGTAGTAGGCCAGCAGCGCAGCCGAGATGGCGCTGGTCGTCTCGGCGTCCTGCGCCGTCCCCGTTCGGTAGTCGACCAACAGTGCGTCCACTTGCGCCGAGGTGTAGTAGGCCCAGCTGCGAGGGCCGCGTCCGCCGCTGCGATGGAGTAGCAGTCGGCCGTGATGCTCAGCGTGTCGTCGCCGTTGGCCAGCGCAGCAGAGAGAGGAGCCTCCAGATGCAGGTTGCGAACGATGTTGCTTCCGCGAACGAGCTCCCAAGTCGTGAACCCCGCCCAGGCCGGCGCGTTAACAACTCCACCTCCGGGAAGCTGCAGGGCGGCGAGGTCCGCGAGGATTGCGTCGAGGGCGCCCTGGAGCATCCAGGAGTGGTCTCCGCCTTGCAAGCCAAGCAGCCTCAAATAAAGGCTGGAATATATTCCACATGGATGCGAAGACAGCATTTCCCCAAGGCGAAGCATACGACCAGTCTCGTGACATCATTTGTCAGATACCTCCTGAAATGGCATATTCACCACACATCGGAGCGCGTGGTCTCGCTGGCGGAGAGCGCGGCGTTCGTGGCGTACGAGGCCAGCAGCGTCGTGTCGGCCAGGTGCTCAACGCGGATAGGGCCTTATGGGTCAAAGTGGCAGACGCAACTCGGTCTAACCTGGTTAAAGACCCGCTTGCGACCAAGCCCTTTGATGCAGCTTTTGAGCGGCTGTCAGATCACCCGGAGATTTTGTGCTACATCGCCCCGATGCCTGGATTTTTTTGAGAGGCCACAGCACGACAGCTCCACCAGCGTACAGAAGGGCACAGGGAAATCAATAGAATCTGGGAAGTCTCCCCCAAAGGCAAAATCGAAGTTCCTCCAGGTTGTTCAATCTTCATGGATGATGGCAAACAGTTGTGCAAGCAGTATCAGGTGGGACGCTGCAAAGCAAAGATTAAGCCGGGGAAGCGTTGTATGTACGGCTACCATCTTTGCTGGAAGACAAGCTGCCGCAAGCCTCACCCAACCAATGAGTGCGGTAGCAACTGATTGAACATGGGTCAGAATGTTTCTACTCCCCTCACAACAAACGTTGTGGAAGCTTTTTGCGGATCGGCTGGGTTGTCCAGAGCCTTAAGGGCTTGTGGATTTGCAGTTTATCCCGTGGACTTTGACAAGAACCGGCATGCGTCTAAGGTGCATGTCATCGACTTGGATCTCACTGTTCAACCGTGTGTGGACATCTTTAAACAAATGCTTTCAGATTTGCGGCCTTCCTACATTCACATGGGGAGGCCAACCCCGCTTTGTGATGCAGACAACCTGCTTGGGCGACCGGGCCTTTCTGCCAATGATCAAGCAAAAGTTCACAGCGCTAATCAGCTCTGCCATTTGGCTATTTGGGTGCTCCGATGGTGCATGTCGACTAGATGCATGGTCTCCATTGAAAACCCCCATCGCAGTTGGCTATGGCCGTTGCTCGCTTTGCTCGTGCGGGTGTGATGACGTCGAGTTCTCGATTTTCTTCAACTCTTTGGATGCTGTTGTCTTTGACTCTTGCATGCATGGTGGAAGGCGTGACAAGCGTACGAAGTGGTTGTCGACGGCAGGTGTCTTTTCTTCTCTTGCCCAGGACTGCGATAAATCACACGCACATGCAAGCTGGCAGCCTTACATCCGAGGAGGGGATCTTTTTTCCCACGAAGGAGGAAGCTGCCTACCCTGACACACTCTGTATCAGGGCAGCGGACACAATTTGGACGTGCCTGTGAAGCTTAAACAGTTGCTATGCTGCAGAATTTTCGCCACCGGCCGCTCGTGCCAGAGTTTTCTTCCTTTTTGCACTCCACTGAACAGCTGTTTCGCGATGATTTGCGATTGCTGGCTTCACCTCACAACAGGGGACCTCAACTTGAAGCCAACATGGAGTCAACCTGCTGGCTCCATTGAAACTACCGAATTTGATCAGCCTTGCAAAAGGATACGCGCTACGTACAAGTATGGCGTATGGCACAACCCAGATTCTTTTCTGGAAAAGGCCGAGAACGTCGAGCATCCTGCAAATTCCAAGTCCAGGCTGAATGAGGCGACGATTGAATCCATCTCAACAGAAGTCATCATGGACCCCGTCGAGTTGGCCAAACTTAGGCTAAGGGCCATCCTCAGGGTCAGGGAGCTTGAAAAGGACTTTCGACTGCGGGAGCATGAGCTAAAGTCAACCATGGAGCCGGAGGTTGCTCGAAGAATGGCCCGTAAACCTCTCCTGCTTTTCAGGTATTTGCTTGAACAGACGGGCTTTTCAGACATGGGAGTTTTGGACCTTCTGACCCAGGGGGTGCCGCTGGTTGGAAGGTCGGACCAACCACGGACAGCTACCCCATGTGTTGTTCCTGCGCTGCTCACACAAAAAAAGTTGGGCTCTTTGGCTTTCTGGAAAAGGAAATCTCTTACGGCGTCAAGGAAAAGCCCATCGCCCAAGGAGCTTGCCGACCTTGAGAGATTGGCCGATGAAGAAGTTGCTGCGGGGTTTCTGGATGGACCCTATGATGAGAGGGCAATGGATGGCGTCATGGGTGGACACAGATGGCTGCTCAACCCTAGGTTTGTCCTGTATCAGGGGTCGTCGAGGAAGCCTCGCGTTATAGACGACGCCAAGGTGAGTTCCCTAAACCTGGCATACACGTCTACGGTGAAACTCCAGCTGCAGGACACCGATTATATCGCTGCGATGTCCTATGAGCTTATGAATCGACTTTTTTCAAACCGCGCTCCCGTTTCAGAATCATGGCTCGGCAAGTGCTTCGATCTGTCGAAAGCTTATAAACAGGTCAGCGTGTTACCTTCACACAGGCGATGGGCTGTTGTCGGTTTCCCTGGCCACGATGACTGGCGTTTTTGCGGGAGCTTGTCCCTCCCTTTCGGTGCGACTGGATCAGTGTATGGCTTTGTGCGAATATCAGCTGCAATCTGGTGGGTTATCACCAAGACCCTCAAGGCCGTGGTTTCCCACTATTTTGACGACTTCCCAACGATTAGCTCAGCTGCGGGATCACAGGTCCTGGACAAGTCCATCATGGCCCTACTGGACATCCTGGGTTGGGAGTTTGCAGCTATGCCTTTCTGCAAATGTTTCGACGCGCTCGGGGCCAGATACGTCCTCACCCGCATTGGACAGGGAACTCTGGTTAGGCAACAAAGCGGGCAGAGTCGAGAAGCTGTGCTCTTTGATGTCGTTGTCTCGGAGCGGAAACTGTCAAATCACCAGGCCTCAGAGTTGCAGGGACTCCTAAACTTCGCGTCGGGCTTCTACCTCACCAAGGTCCTGAAACCTTTTGTATCTGAGTTTGCTCGCGTTGCAAAGGGTACCTATGGTGACCATGAGTTGCTGAGTCTTCGCAATTTCGTCAAGGTTTTGCTTCGGGACCTCCCTCCGAGGTCTTACACGAGGTCTAAGCATGACAGTCCGGTCCTTATTTTTACCGATGCTGCTTTTGAGAATGGAGTTGGGTCGGCAGGATACATTCTTGTAGATCACATGACTGCTACAAGGAGCTGCGGTGAAATCCACATTCCTCAAACGTTGATGAACCATTGGTTAGAGCTTGCCGGTTCTCAAATTATTTCACAGCTTGAGTTGTACGCTTTGCTGGCTATTCGGTATCATCACCGCAAGCTTTGGGTGGACAGACAACTTATGGATTGATAATGAGGCTGCGCGGGCATGCGCCATTAAAGCTTCACCCCCGGCTCCGACGATGCGGGCCCTGACACGTGTCCTTCACATGCTTTGTCTTTGGCACCCCGCTCAGACTTGGTACGAACGAGTTTGCAGCCGTCGAGAGGCCTATGCTTGTCACAGAAGAGAGTCTCACTTCGTGGATCATTTCGATGAATAACGATCCATATAACCTCGCTCACCTAGATCGGGGGAAATAACCTGAGCTCGAACAAAGCCAGGGCACACGCTTACCAGCTCACGAGAAAGCGGTAACATGCGCCTGCTAACTCCAAAGCGGCGTATTCTTTGTGATCGTTTCCCCCGACATGACACTGCAGAGCAAAAGAGGTGCGCCTGAGTGATTGAACCCTTTTGCCTTTCAGAGCTTCGTTCCGAAAATGCTGACCTTTTGTTTGGTGGCGTCCATCTTTGGCTCAAGTTACCCGTTTAAGACGAGTGCTCTCAACGAAGTTGATAGCTTTGTCTTTTTAAGGGTAATAGCAGTCTCCCTTCCTGTATGAAGGGAACATGCGCTTGAGCCATTGAAACCTTTCGGTCACTCCGATTTTCCGTCAGCTCTTTTTATTTTCAACTTTTAGAACAGACATGTCAACAGGTCTCATGCTCGAACGTCTTTCTAATCATCCCTCTTTCCTCAGCCGTAGCACCTCAAGTGCTACAATGGGTGTGGAGGGCGGGTTAAAAAACCCTTCGTGGCGTTTGAGCTATGGAGTTTGGCCCGCCCAAGTAAGATCCCAACCCTGAGGAGGGGGAAATAACCTGAGCTCGAACAATTCCAGGGCACACGCTTACCAGCTCACGAGAAAGCGGTAACATGCGCCTGCTAACTCCAAAGCGGCGTATTCTTTCTGATCGTTTCCCCCGACATGACACTGCAGAGCAAAAGAGGTGCGCCTGAGTGATTGAACCCTTTTGCCTTTCAGAGCTTCGCTCCGAAAATGCTGACCTTTTGTTTGGTGGCGTCCATCTTTGGCTCAAGTTACCCGTTTAAGACGGCATTAAGTTACGACAACACAGACGTATCCACCGGGTTGCAATCCAGTTCCTGCTGCAAAGCAAGAAGTGCGCCAGGCGCGAACTGGTCGCCCAGTCGCAAAGGCAAGCCCCGGCCAAGCTGTAAAAGAAGGCAGTCACCTGCTGATGCGGCCGCCCCCAGTAAAAGTTTTACTTGTTTGGCAGTGTTGCAGAGTGCGCTAGTGGACAGCGCCAAGCATGGTTATTGTTGCACGTTAAGCGGCTGCCGAAGACAGAACAAGCAAAGTGGCTCTCTCTTTAGAGGCCATTCCCCAAACAGATTCTATTGCACCTGGGAGGCTTCTCACACTCGTCCGTCCAGGAAACGACCTCCTGAGGCCATTTAAGATGTTGCAACCAGCGTATCACAGCAAGTGTGAAGGTAACCCCCCGAAAGCCCTTAGGCGCCAGGAGTCATCAACTATGATCAAAAATAGGGGTTGGTCTTAAAGAAAACAACGCCTGCGTGCAGAGTTCGTCGCACGGATTGCCTGGAGATACGCCAGAAAGGAGCTCTGGCAAAAGGAGCTTCTCATTCGTCCTATGTGCTCATATACAAAGGACTGAAGATCCCGAGGAGCGTCTGCTAAGACATTTCTGGCGAGATCTGCAGCCACCCAATCCTGCGAGAAGGGCTTGAGTGATATCAAGGGCACCTTTCAATCAATCAGATACGACCCGGATGTCCCGTGCGATGGCAACTGCAATGGCCAGGAGCTCAGCACGACCACTGGATTGATTGTGACCGGGGCACTCTGCGACATGCATCTCCCTGATACGCTGATGCAGAAAGGTATGCGACAGGGTCAAACGATAGACCAGGCTGCCCAATCCGTAGATCTTTCGGATCACATGTGCCGTCTGTACAGATGGTCCTCCCAGAGAGATGTCATCAAGCGTGGAAGAAATGCAAGGCAGCGCAAGGGAGTCCCACAAACAAGAGCAGGGTCTCACCACCAGTAAATGATCTGGCCCAGGGGGCCTCTGCTCGACATCGCGGAGCACTGGATGCCGTTGACGGGCATCATGGGTGGCCTCACAGGTCTGCAAACGGTGAGCAAGAGTGTCAGCTCTTTCGCATTGTCTGCAATGATCATTTGTATTGGCCCAATGCCTGACACTTTCATCTAAATGGTACGGGCCTCTTTTGCGGTGACAGATGTAGTGACCAGTGAGGCGGGTCAATAAGGCGTCATGAATTGCGCGAAGCAATGTCCGGACAGCGTTTGACCAGGCTTGTAGGAAAAATTCCGACAACAGTAAATCCACGTCTGAAAAGGTGTACATGTGCGTCCTGCTCATCAATAGTCAGGAAGCCGTGGGCGTCGATGTTGATGGCAAGGGCCCACTGAGACGTTCGGGCAGTTACGGATTTGCATCAATAGCGCGCCCTCGTGAAACGCCTATTGATTGCCTTCGGGATCGACGTTGCCTGGGTGACGCAAATGGATTGCCTTGCTTGATTCGATGAAGAAGTCAGTGGTAGTTTTGCAGGACTACAGCCTGCCAAGGCGTCTATTTGTGGAATCCCAGAACAGCGGTAGTTGTGATTGGAGTCATTTCAGGTGTCGATGAGCTCCCTTGGGCACCTCCCTGGCGCTGAGATTTTTTGAAGCCTGGGTGCGCCTTGGCCTGGCATCCGGATGGTGACGCGTGCTCCGGTGTGGCAGGCAACGCAGGCGATTTGCTCTTTGGCGGCTTTGGCGCTTCCCTTGAAGATTGAGAAAACCTCTAACGCATGATGCAAAGCGGATGCGACGCCAAACTTCTCCAAATTGTTGTCTGTGACGCGACGCGAGTGCACGCACGCAGGAAGGCAGGACGAGACTTGGCGCTGTAGCAGCAACGGCTAAGAAATTCTACACTTGACGCACGTGTCAGGGCCCTATCAACTGTGCACGATCACAGAATACGCGGCGCAACGCGCAAAACACCACATAGCGCAGGAGTGTGACATGAGAAGATGCGGCGTGATAGCAACCGCGGCGCAATCGGCTTGGGCGCGCAATGCGGTGCGGCCGTGATGGAGGTCCGCGGATCATGTGTCTGTGAATGCATGCATGCTGCGTGCCTAGAGCACGCAGCCTGTAGGTGCTAGGCATTGATGCGAGCTTCCATCTCCATGCGGGGTGCGAGCCAACACGGTGAAAACTGCTTGGGCGCGCACAGCGGTGCGGCCGGGGGGAGCAGTGGTTCGCACCTTGGATCGGGCACAGGCGGCTGCATACATGTTGCGCGCCTGGAGCATGAGCTGCGGCTTGCCTCATCTGCGGGCGATGAACAATTGTCACACGGCTGCCACGAGTGAGGGTGCGAGCAGCATGCCTGCGGCGTGAAAGCAACGGCGCAAACCGGCTCAGGCGCGCACTGCGGTGCGACCGTGACGGAGCTCACTCTGGCATGTGTGCGCGGATGTATGCGTGTTGCGTGCCCAGAGCACAAGCTGCGGCTCGTCTCACCTGCGGGCGAGGATCAAGACAGTTGACTGCTACGCGCGCAGCCAATGGCGGCGCGAAGCAACTGCGGCGCTTCTCCAAGGCTCGCGCTGCGGCGCGGCTGAGATAGAGCTGCGTCTCGTATCGCCTGTGGATGCGATGCTTATGCGCAGGCAGGTACAGATGCTTGTGCAGCATGCTGCAAAGGGAAAAAAGGGAGCCACTGTGGCTGAGAAACAAAGGCGAGTTAGTTGTGGTCGTGAACAACTCAAAGTGGTGGCACGCATGATGCACAGCTACATACTAAGTAGCGAAGTTGTTCAAGTTATAAGCGCTCACCGTTGAACTCACGGAGCGGCGTTGCAACTTAGCTGCGGTAGTTACATGTGCGCTTGTAAGTATCACTGTGCTGTTTAGCGCAAGGTTATAAGTTGGTTTGGTTGAAGTTACATAACGTCTATGGTTGAACTTGTGGGAGTTACGTCGCTGAAGTTATCTTCGACTTGACCCACTTACTATGTCCCACCGTTGGACTTAGAAAGTTCGACGTGTTGGACTTAGCAAGTCCGACGCGCTGGAGTTACGTGGCATGTGTTTTGCTGCAATTTACACCACGCGTTTTCTGGGTTACGCTGCCGCGAAATCATGTGGCGCAACTTTTCCGCAGCGGTCGGGCGTGTTTTTTACACTTTGTGTTTGAAAAAGCAAGTGCGACGGGCGGTGAACATGCACGCTTGCAAGTGTAGCCTTGCATGTATATGTGAGAACCTGCATTTCCATGCCATAGCTGCAATAATTCAGACGTGGTTTTTGCAAATACCAGTGGCTCAAACTGGCTTGACATGTTGCAACAGCGCGAAGAACCTCTGGAGCAGGAAGTCTTTGTGCTTGTTTGCGGTCAATGTTTTGACATTGTTTTAAGCTTGAAAGTTGCAGGGTGAACGCTTTGTGGTTTCGGATTGCGAACTTGTGGATGCATGTTTTGCACGTGGAACCCGCATCGAATCCTGATGCTTCATGGAGGATAGCTCAGGGCCTCAGAACCTGCTGCACGCATGGCCGCATCACGAATCGGACCATCCCAGTGCAGTTGTATCCGATGAAAAGCCCAGCAGGTGGCAGCCTGTCCCCGCTCGTATGTGTGCCCTTCCGGCCCGCTTCAGGCAAAACACGCCAGGCGTTCCCGCAAGCTGCGCACCGCAAGCCTCGCAATCGCCTCAAGCCGCATACGAAGCATCCTTGATTCACACCTTCCACACTGGCGCAATATTTTAGATGCGTGCGAATCTTTTTGCATGTCACGCATTCTATGAGCTTGCAGATTTCTGACATCCTGCTGGAGCGCGTGGTAGACTTCATGCACGCCTGTGCTTGCTCCAGCGTTGAAGACCGCCAGAGTGTTCGCATGTCGCCGTGCGCCACGCTTAAAGCACTGTCAAGAACAGGGCAGATCGACATCCTGGCGGCCTTAGCGACAAACCAGCTTGTCAAAGCGCTCGCGTCACCGCAGCAGCCGCAGGAGCGGAAGAAGCCTTGCCACCACTGCCGCTTGGCATGTTGGCAGCCTGGCAAACACAGGTGTGCGCCAAAGATTGCCCGCCAGCCCTGTGTATAATCCTAGGCGCCTTTCTGCTGGCTGCTCATAACAGCACGCGCTTTGGAGACATACAACGCATTCGCGTGGCCCATTGAACCTGACTGCGCACGCACTGCGTGGATCCTGCTGGGCCGCCAAAAACCACTTAAGCGGGCCAGCCATTTGCATGCACGGTGTTTGGGCTTAGAGGACTCTGCGCATCAAGTTGTTGTTGTTGCGCAACTTATATCTTACTTTAAGTTGGCTATAACATAGGTTAGCGATGCACTTACAAGCCCAACCGATCATCCAAGTGGAGCATTCTTGCGTGACTCAAGGTCAGTAACATTCAGTCTTGCAAGGTTTCGCACGGCACGCAACACGCAATCGTCCTGGGTGGTCCACTGGCTCAAGCGCCTGGGCTCCGCAACAGGCTGCCAGAGCCGGACTTTGTTTTGCCTAGCGTCCCAAACGTGCAGGACCCCCCTTGCCTGCGCGCAGACAGCAAGGGGCCGTGTGTGCCGTGCGTAGCGCGCCAGAACACACATCAGAGGCCTTCTGCGCAGCTTGCGGTTTAAGTGTCCCTGATGGGGCGCTCCGCGTCGCATATCTTGGGCAGGCTCGACTCTGCAAGCACAAGGCTTGCAAGCGTGCTTGTTCGCTCATGCCATGATACAAGCCCACAAGGGTGTGGCGCATTTGCGCAGTTCAAAAGCTTCCTAAATGCATCAATGCTGCCGAGGCGAATTTGTCAAGACTGACGCTCGCAAGCGCCGTCTCCAAGCCGTCTCCAAGCCGAACACGCTGCCGGCTGCCCAGATCATTGGGTCAAGATCCATGCATGTTCCTGCGGGTAGCGCTCTCAACAACCTCGTGTGATTTCGCCGCACGCTACTTGCCGTGGCTGAGATTCCTGACTCTCTCAGAAGCATGCTGTCAGATTGCAGCGTGCCAGATATGCTTAGCACAAGTACGTACTCTCGAAAGGCTTTGACGACACTGCCGATTTTGCACACGCGTGTGCCGACGCTGCAGACCTGAGTAAGTTGCTGGAAGAAGTTCCGGCAGATATTTGGAACTCTTTGCATGGGTGTCGTCGAGTACCAGCGTTGCATACCCTTGCCCGCCTGCGACGTCCGGGCATAGCGTCCAGGCATCGGAGCTTGTGGTGAAGTTCCCGAAAAACTACCCTGGCTTCTGGGTCTACGAAATGATGATGCCCTGGCAGTTCGAAGCAGTACCAACTGGTTGCACCGCATTCAAACAGTGTTCCGCAATGCTTTGGCGCTCTGTCAAGCAGTGCGTCTGCTAAGTGTCCAGCCTATGTCTGAGCCAGCCGCGTTTGAACAGTGACAACATCTCATGGAAGTGCCGTCCTTGCTCATGCTGCGCCCGAAACCGGCAAAGCCTGCGCCCGTCTCGCCAGCTCCCCGCAGTTGCGCAACGGTAAGCCAATCTGCCGTCGGTTCCAAAACGAAACGTGCCGCGCAGAAAACTGTCAATGTGCGCATGTGTGCGCAAGCAAAGGCTGTCAGCAAGCGCATGGTGCGTCGCAACATCCTGCAAATCGCACCTGACGGGTTCCGGAGGGCGCCCCGGTTGCACCCGCGGACTGTCCAGAGACACAGCCGGCGCCGCAGCCCAAACGCAGCGCAACACACACACTCCCACGCACCGCGCGCAGCAGGCATGCAAACCACCGCGTGCATGCACCCATCTATGCCGACAGACAGGGTCTGAATCGATTCATGCCTTTCGATCTTGACGCAAACTCCGAGCGCAACATTCTAGACGACGCATGGTTCGAATTGTTGATGCGCGTCTGCTAGTCTGGAGCGGTGGGCCTACTGACACTGGCGCCGCCTTGCAAATTGCAAAGAATAGTCGGCTCAAACTCAGACCAGGTGGGCCGAAGGCCCTGCGCACGCCGACACGCATGCAGGGTGTGCCGGGACTTTCTGGCGCAGAGCACGAAAAGGTGCAGCAAAGCAGAGAGATTCACAGGCGTGCCGCGCAATGCGGGGTGGCCATCTTGGAACAGCTTGCTTCTTGCACGGCTTGGCTAGAACCGGAAAATTTCCAATGCTTGCAAAGTTTTCACGGCCATCTCGCATGGGTAGACGCATGCCAGCGCGAACAATTGCTGGCCAAATCCTGGTGCTTCGCGTCAACGCGCCAGACACCCTAGCGTCGCGGGAGTGAGAGACAGCTCGGGTGCTTACATCAGCACTCTGACTGCAGAAGACCCAGCAAGCTTAGCGTCTTGCGTAATAAAGCGCTGTGCTTGCAAGGTGGGCGCCGCGGGTGCTGTGCTGGCGCTACGCAAGCCGGCAACGTTCACACTGCGTCCCAAACGCCTCAAGGTGTGCGACGGCGCAGGCATGCGCTCCACAGCGGATCACTCCGTGCCATGGCCAGACCACCCGCTGTGCAGGGTCTCGGCATGGCTACAGTGGCTGAGCGCAGGCAACATGATTCCCCGTGTTCATGCGCATATTGTCTCGGGCAACCCAGCCCCGCCTTTGTCCAATCAAGCATCGCACGAAGCAGAAGCAGCACGCATTGCCTTCAAAGCCATGGGCAGGCATTGCCCCGCAAGTATAGATCCGGACACAGGCCAGCCATACCGCTTAGGGTTGTTGCATGCCTTGGCCACGTTGGCCAACGACCCAGACACTGCGCTATCGGGGCATCGGCGCATTGCTGCGTAGCATGCAATGGCCGAAAAGGAGCCGTCCGACGCGCCAAATGACTTGATCAAGCGCATGGGCAACTGGAAGGCAGCTGAAGCAGAGCCCCAGGCGGTAAAAGCGCTGCTCCAGAAAAGAAATTGAAAGCAACTGGGTGGTCCGCGCAAGCATGACATTAGAAGAATCCAGACAGCGCTGGCGCAAAGCAAAGAGCCTCGCGTGGTCCTGGGCAGCACAGTTGCGGGGTCAACCCAAAATGTAGCGTACCAGAGCGTATGAGCCATGGCATCAGATGTACGGCTTCCTTTTTGCCAGAGGACATTCCGCTTCGAGAACACATTATTCCACTATCGCGTTTGTCACTTCGGAGCCGTTTCCCCGCATACTGGTGGCAGGGCACCGGAGCCTTTCTGCTAAGGCTCCTGCGTGTGCTGGCGACACGCCCGCATAGAGCATGGCTCTTTGTGGATGACCTACTGGCCGCATTGCGACGACCAGCGTCGCATGAGCAACTGGCTTTGATCGTAACCTTCTTTGCCAGCAGCCCCTGTTTCGTGGAAAAAAGTGAAATTCCAGGACAGCCTGACCTGGTGCGGCTGGTGCATAAATTTTGCATATGAGACCATAGAGTTGATGCCAGAAAAAACTGCAAAATTGAAGGAACAGTTGCACGGCCTTCTCAAATCCGGCCGCTTGGGCCTGCTTATATGGGCTACCAGCATAAACGTAGAGTTGAGGCTGGCTTGCGCCGCTATATTCCGATTTGCAGTCGTCCTCCAGGTGCTAACCGCACCGGCGCAAGGCATATTCATGCCGCCGGGCTCCAAAGTTTTGGTTTGGAGTTCAAGGGCGCTCAAATTCGAAGCCTCAACGCGGTCTGGCTCGCATCGCAGATCCATCCACACGCACGTTTTCAAACCTAGCAAAGCTAACTTGGAGTGGCTCTTGCAGTGTCGCGTGCCCGCTTCGAGGTAAGCCCGTTCTCGCATGCAAAGCCGCAGCCGACGCGTGCGCCGAAGGCACTACCGTCGGCGTAGGTGGATGGTGTATTTCCGGATCCGTGACATGGTTTGCGGAAACCTGGGATTACGCTGACGTCCAAGGAGTCCAAGCGGAGTGGCCTTGCGTTACCAAAGAAGCTCAACACTATATAGCGTGCTTCGAGGCCTGATGCACAGCTGCCGACGCTGGCGCAAACAAGCTGTTCACCACCGCTTGGCCCCTACAAATTTTCGTGCAGCTCGTTGCTGCGTGGGCCCATAAGCATAAATGGTCCATAATGGCCTCGCATATACCAGGCGAGTGCAGCACCTGGGCCGATCAGCTCTCTCCGCTTTTTCAGCACTTGCTTCAGGCCGCATGATGTCTGGCCCCATAAGTCAGCGTTGACTTTACATCCGCATGATGCACCCTGCCGCCCAGAGCACAGGAACGCCTTGCAACCACACTGAAGAGGGGGCGATTTCCTTTCTGGTTGCTCAGAGCCACCGCGTCAGATGCAGGAGAAGGGGCTGGACACGCGTTGTCAGCTTGCCTGCATCTTTGGGCCCTTTGAGCGACACTATGGAAAAACAAGCGGTGCGTTCGCCTTCACGGCTGCCTTGCTTTTTCCTGGCTGGCCCCCCTGTTATTGGCTTGAAGCACTGAACAGGATTCTAACGTTTGGTGTTTTAATCCTGTTTGAATCTTTGGCCGCGTTGCCATTTCTCTTTCAACGACCTTTTTTGAAGCCCTCCCTCCCACCCTCAGCATGGGCGTGTCTTGCTTGGGCACGAGATTTGAGGTTGGCGTAGTGTATAGTACTCGGCCCCACTATCAGGTTGCACGTGTTGCATCCTGATCGCATGGTGCACGCTTTGCACCTAGCCAGTCATACTTTCCCTCCGTCCGTTTCACGCCCCTGAGGTAAAATACCTCGCGCGCAGGTCGAACACGCGTTGTTGACCGGGGGGTTAGATATCAGGCCCCGCATCAGCTGCAGGAGAAGGGGCTGGACACGCGTTGTCAGCTTCCCTGCATCTTTGGGCCTGTACCTTTGAGCACCATGGAAAAAGAAGCGGTGCGTTCGCCTTCACACGGTTGCCTTGCTTTTTCCTGGCTTGTCCCCCTGTTATTGGCTTGAAGCAGTGAACAGGATTCCAACTGCATCAGAGTAGATCCACACCAAGGCCCTACGAGGTGTACATTCCGTTCCGGGGTCACGTGGACCCCTTTCTTTACCACCCCACCCACCCCCACCCCTGCTTGTTTTATGCGCGCGCTCGCGTGGGCAGTTGGACGCACTTACCTTTTTGCGCACGGCCAGCTGGCGTGCGCGCGTTGGCGCCCTGCAACATGCGCCGTGCTACCGATTGTTTTACCCGCACGCACAGGCCGTTGCGCGCACATGCTTTTTTGAGGGCAGTCCTGCCGCTTGAGCTGGCATGCCTGCGCTGCCCTCGAACAGCCGTCCGCTCTTGTTGCGTTTGTCAACGCACGTGCTTCTTTGCTCAGGCTCTTTTGCCTGAGCTGGCATGGATGCGCCAGCGCTGTTGAGGATTCACGATGGCGCCGTCACTTTCATTTCGTCCATCACTCTCTCAAGTCCATGGCGTGGCAGGTTTTTAGGAGAGGCATGAATCGTGTAGGACGGTCACGGTCCAACATCAATCCTCAATCATACCAATGGTAGTAGTCCTTTTTGCTTTGTAATGCAATGTCACTACGGATGATAGGTTAGGATTTGGGATCCCCCATTTTGAACAACCTAGTTTGGCAAGGATGTGTTTACAAGAGTTTCGAAAGATTTCCGTCGGACCATCGTTCGGTGTCGGTGCGAAGTGTGGGTTATATGGGATGGTCATGAAACCGTCGGCAGGGAATTCAGGAGCCGATTGCAAAATCGGACGCCGATCTCGGGCTTCAGCTTACACACTGCCAGCTGGACAGTTGAACAAATCATCAATCACAGGGGATGAATCAAGACCTCTTCTTGCGTGTGTCCAAGGACACCCGCTCATTTATATGCTTTTGGCTCTCAGGCCTGTGTTTTGCAACTTGAATGCAGGCAGAAGATTTTTTTTGTGCCCTTGAAGGTGCATGTTCACTTGCCCAGTGGGAATGGTTGTTCCATGCAGCTTCACCTGCGCTGCCCATCAGCAAACAACATTCCGATGAGCAAGGCCGGGTTGCAAGATCGCAGCGTATGCGACTAAAACAACGTAATGAATGTACGAATTTTGGTATCGCAATACCAAATTTAGTGTGTTTCCGTAACGTTTGATTTGTTTGCACTCCATACTGCAAAGCGATTCTTGTATATTCTGGTCTTCAATACTAAAGTCGTACTTGGACCCATTTTCCCGACCTGCAGTTCCAAAGCTTCCATTTGTGCTTTCCAGATGGTTCATTCTGGACCGGGGCTTCCCTCTTTTCCCGACCGTGAGAACTCCAAAATTTCTATGTGCTTTGACTGGCAGAACAAGCCCCCTTTCTTGAAACCGAAAGTTCACCCAAGAGGGTTTATTTGTAGTATGGAATGTAAAGAAGTCAAATCCTCTCGAAAAAGTAATAGATATAGGACTGGCAAGTAGTATTCTCAGGGCTCGTTTTCCCGACCGCGTGCAACTCCGAAGTTTCTATCTTTGGGCTTTCCATGAGAGGGTTCATTCTGGACTGGCAGAGCTACCCCCTTCTCGAAACCGAAATTCCTTCCAGGTCTTGTGTTTGTATGGATTTTAATCAGTTCCTTTCTGTTTTTAAAGTAATACATATAGAATTGGCAATACTAAATTTAGTACTGGCACTACTACATTCCCTATTGCACATACTAAGTTGTTTTGGCAATACTAAACTTGTTGTTGTTTGCTATGGTAGCGTTTTGTTGGCCTGTGACATTGACGGGCAATACAAAAATCAGAGCTGGCAATACTAAATAATATTCCGTGGACTCGCCATGTTGCATTTTCAATGTTTCTATCTTTGTGCTTGGTTTGCTGCTTGGTTCGCTGCTTGGTTTGGTGGTTTTGGCTGAACTGGTTGACAATCCGCCTTGGGTTCAATGCTTACGGACCCCTTAAGCAGAACTCTTGGTAAATCTGGGTTTTGTTGTGAGCGAATAAGGTGTTTGCAACTTGGATGTGGTGGTTTTCGGCATACCCGGAGAACCCTTGGGTGCTGTGTAAAAAACAAATCGCATGAGGCCTACACCGCCGAACGTGCCGCTGCTGATTTTGGCAGCCGGCTGAGTCTCCGCGACCTGAGAGCATATTGGTGTGCGTCATTTGTTGGGGACCTTGGCTTTAAATGGAAATTTGAAAGCAAGACCAGAACTCGAGGGATCCGCTTTTGACACATACTCTTATGTTGCATCCTACTCGCTTGTTCTGTGTGGAAACCCTCAAATGCACCAATGTACACTCACGGTGATTCAGCCTTTGCAGCAAGGTTTGCACGCACCAATGAGAGGGCTGAAATGAAAACTCAAGGGGCAAAAGTTTCCAGCACCAGTTTTTTGGTTTTCTGAAACTAGGGCTCCGCTGCGTAGCTTAGCGATGGGCGCGAAATTCGGGTTCTGCAGCTCTTTGCAGCGACGGGCCATAAAAGTGTCGAGTATGGCAGTCTAGTTTTGCCCCCCCGCCTAGTCCAAGTGCCTGTTTTGTTGCCTCAATGTGGCTGTTTTGATGCGGCAAAATCGAATCGATATCGCTTGACTTGGCACTGGTAGGCACGTGCAACAAGAAGTCCCCATCAGTCACCTATGGTTTACCGTGCAATCAAAACCTTCTACCAACGGTAAATAAACTAAAGTTGAGTCAAGTATGGTATCCCTGGGCGCGAGGCAATCTCACCTCCTTTGAGTTCATGCACACTTACGCCCCGCTTTCTTTGGACTGGATTCTGGTGGCCACATGTTTGATGAGTCGCTTGGGCTGACCGTTCTCGCTGAAGACGACTGCGATGAATATGAGGATGGCCAGAAGCAGTTTCTCGCTCAGTTTGTGGCTGCCAAACCTCGTTGTGGTGGCCTCCCGAACACCAAAGCAAACTTCGATTGTGGAAAGCTCCGCGAGACAATGTGGCGCAGCATGCCGGGAATGCACAGTGGGACCCGCTTGGTTAGGTCAGTCCTTGTGCTTCAACCTTAGCGTTGGAGAGCTGTGCAGTAATGCGCCCAGTCTGGCCAAAGGCAACTCGCGCTTTGTCGCATCATGGACCTGCAGAGATGACTCCTCCTGAGTAGGTGTACCTTCCAGTCTCCCCACACCCAGGCTGGTATTTAATCTTAGTGCGGACACGCAGCTCGCGCAGGCCGTTACGCATGGTACGCTGAAGCCTCCCTTGCAGCTGGTCTTTTCAGGAGGCTTTTCTGACTTTTCAGAATCTCACCTCCTTTGAGTTCATGCACACTCACGCCCCGCATTCTTCAGACTGGATTCTGGTGGCTACATGTTTGATGAGTCGCTTGGGCTGACCGTTCTCGCTGAAGACGACTGCGATGAATATGAGGATGGCCAGAAGCAATTTCTCGCTCAGTTTGTGGCTGCCAAACCTCGTTGTGGTGGCCTCCCGAACACCAAAGCGAACTTCGATTGTGGAAAGCTCCGCGAGACAATGTGGCGCAGCATGCCGGGAATGCACAATGGGACCCGCTTGGTGAGGTCAGCCTTTTTGTTCAACCTTAGCGTTGGAGAGCTGCGCAGAGCTGCGCCCAGTCTGGCCAAAGGCAACTCGCATCATGGAACTGCAGAGATGACTTCTCCTGAGTAGGTGTACCTTCCAGTCTCTCCACACCCAAGCTGGCATTGAATTTTAGTGCGGACACGCAGCTCGCGCAGGCCGTCAAGCATGGTACGCAAAGACTCCCTTGCAGCTGGTCTTTTCAGGAGGCTTTACTTTTCAGAACTCCAGCCTTCCCGGGGCCCTGTTGCACTGAGAGCCTCCGCGGTCTCAAAAATCGGGCCTGCCGAGAGCTCAAAGTCAAACTCCTCGCTGAGGGGCAAGGTGTCGTTGGGCAAGGTGTGTGATTCGGGCCACTGCACCGAACTCGCAGACGGCCGGATTTTGAAGACGCATTGTCAGCGCTGGACCGCGAAGTTCGCTTGCCTGAGTCGGCACGGCTGTGACCTGAGCATTTAGTGACCAGCAATCACGGCGCACAACTGCTGGCTGCAGCGCTGTGGGTAGCTTGCAAGGCCCCAGTCCATAGCCCGTCGACCGTGATATCAGGTAGGCAGGAGCTCACCCATGCTGGATGTGACATGAGGTCAGCTCCGCCCTATGTCGCTTTTTCCCAGATACTGTGCATGTTGTTTGGGGCAAGGCCATTGACAGTCTAATTTCGTGATGCCCCAATCGCCTGTCAAGCTTGTTGGCGAGGCATTTCAATCAATCAAAGTTTTGTAGCTGCCAACTGCGACAGTGCTTAAAGCAAGTTTTGTGAACCAGAATGGAGAGTCACCAAGAGGGTACGCGCCAAAAGCAGCTAGAGCTGTCACTTTGCCGTCGCCTTTGGCTTTGTGCGACGCCGGTTCGTCCGTTCAAAAGCCAAAGCAAATAAAAAGCAGCAGCCCACCTACTGTGCCTTCGCCTTTGGCTGATGCGACGCTGATTGAAGTCGATTTTAGAGCCAAAGCAAGAAACAACAGCCGCCCCACAACAATGCGGCCCGCTGGTCCAAGCAATCTCAACCTCTTGCGAGTTCATGCACACTCACGCCCCGCTTTCTTCGGACTCGATTCTGGTGGCCACATGTTTGATGAGTCGCTTGGGCTGACCGTTCTCGCTGAAGACGACTGCGATGAATATGAGGATGGCCAGAAGCAATTTCTCGCTCAGTTTGTGGCTGCCAAACCTCGTTGTGGTGGCCTCCCGAACACCAAAGCGAACTTTGATTGTGGAAAGAGTCGGGTAACAACCCCGCTTCTTGCAAGACAATCACGGGTCCTGGAAGGGACAAAACCAAAGCAACCTTTCAGCCTGACCGTCGACATCTTAGGCAAAGCCACAAGGTCAAAGTCAAAGCTGCTCGCTGCTGGGCAGACGATCGGGTAGTGCAGACTTGTTTGTCAACGCTGGATCATGCTTAATCCATGTGAGTCCGCGTCAAAGCTCATCTCACCAACCGTTTGGTCTTGCCCCGCACAGCTTCAGACTGCACAATTTTGCACCTGGCTGCAAATAGGCTTTGACCGCTCCCATGATGCTGAGTCCCGGAACCCCTTTGTTCGTCAACGCTGGATCATGCTTAATCCATGTGAGTCCGCGTCAAAGCTCATCTCACCAACCGTTTGGTCGCGCCCCGCACAGCTTCAGACTGCAAGCTTTTGCACCTGGCTGCAAATAGGCTTTGGCCGCTCCCATGATGCTGAGACCAGTGTCAAGATCCTAGCTTGACCCGCCATGTGCGACGTTTCCTGCAAGAGACGTGAAAAGACAAAGTGGCCTTGGATTAGTCGGGTTACAACCTCGCTTCTTGTAAGACAATTACTGGTCCGGGAAGGGACAAAACCCAAGCAAGCTTTCAGCTCGACAGTTGACATTTTAGGCAACGCCAAAAGGTCAAGGCCAAAGCTGCTTGCGGCCAGGCAGGAGATCCGATAGTGGACATGTACATGACCGCTCCCATGATGCTGAGACTGGTGTGAAGATCCTAGCTTGACCCGCCATGTGACGTTTCATGAGACGTGAAAAGACAAAGTGGCTTTGGATTAGTCGGGTTACAACCCCGCTTCTTGTAAGACAATCACTGGTCCGGGAAGGGACAAAACCCAAGCAAGCTTTCAGCTCGACAGTTGACATTTTAGGCAAAGCCACTAGGTCAAAGTCAAATCTGCTCGCTGCGGGGCAGACGATCGGGTAGTGCAGACTTGTTTGTCAACGCTGGATCATGCTTAATCCATGTGGCTTTTGCACCTGGCTGCAAATGAGCTTTGACCACTCCCATGATGCTGAGACCGGTAGCCCCTTGGTCATTCGCGGATAGGCAGTGATGTCAAGATCCTAGCTTGACCTGCAATGTGCGACGTTTCCCTGAAAAGACCTGAAAAGAGCAAGTGCAACCCCGTTTCTTGCAAGACAATCACGGGTCCTGGAAGGGACAAAACCAAAGCAACCTTTCAGCTTGACCGTCGACATCTTAGGCAAAGCCACAAGGTCAAAGTCAAAGCTGCTCGCTGCCGGGCAGACGATCGGGTAGTGCAGACTTGTTGGTCAACGCTGGATCATGCTGAGCCCATGTGAGTCCGCGTCAAAGCTCACCTCTACCAACCGTTTGGTCTTGCCCCGCACAGCTTCAGACTGCAAAATTTTGCACCTGGCTGCAACTAGGCTTTGACCGCTCCCATGATGCTGAATCCCGGAACCTTTTTGGTCATTCGCGGATAGGCAGTGATGTCAAGATCCTAGCTTGACCTGCAATGTGCGACGTTTCCCTGAAAAGACCTGAAAAGGTCAAGTGGCCTTGGGTGAGTCGGGTTACAACCCCGTTTCTTGCAAGACAATCACGGGTCCTGGAAGGGACAAAACCAAAGCAACCTCTCAGCTTGACCGTCGACATCTTAGGCAAAGCCACAAGGTCAAAGTCAAAACTGCTCGCTGCTGGGCAGACGATCGGGTAGTGCAGACTTGTTGGTCAACGCTGGATCATGCTGAGCCCATGTGAGTCCGCGTCAAAGCTCACCTGTTTGGTTTTGCCCCGCACAGCTTCAGACTGCAACAATTTGCACCTGGCTGCAACTAGGCTTTGACCGCTCCCATGATGCTGAGTCCCGGAACCCCTTTGGTCATTCGCGGATAGGCAGTGATGTCAAGATCTTAGCTTGACCTGCAAAGTGCGACATTTCCCTGAAAAAACCTGAAAAGAGCAAGTGGCCTTGGGTGAGTCGGGTTACAACCCCGTTTCTTCCAAGACAATCACGGGTCCTGGAAGGGACAAAACCAAAGCAATCTTTCAGCTTGACAGATGACATTTTAGGCAAAGCCACAAGGTCCGAGTCAAAGCTGCTCGCTGCTGGGCAGACGATTGGGTAGTACTCCCATGATGCTGAGTCCCGGAACCCCTTTGGTCATTCGCGGATAGGCAGTGATGTCAAGATCCTAGCTTGACCTGCAATGTGCGACGTTTCCATGAAAAGACCAGAAAAGAGCAAGTGCAACCCCGTTTCGTGCAAGACAATCACGGGTCCTGGAAGGGACAAAACCAAAGCAACCTTTCAGCTTGACTGATGACATTTTAGGCAAAGCCACAAGCTCCAAGTCAAAGCTGCTCGCTGCTGGGCAGACGATCGGGTAGTGCAGACTTGTTTGTCAACGCTGGATCATGCTTAATCCATGTGAGTCCGCGTCATAGCTCACCTCTACCAACCGTTTGGTCTTGCCCCGCACAGCTTCAGACTGCAAATTTTTGCACCTGGCTGCAAATAGGCTTTGACTGCTCCCATGATGCTGAGTCCCGGAACCCCTTTGGTCATTCGCGGATAGGCAGTGATGTCAAGATCCTAGCTTGACCTGCAATGTGCGACGTTTCCCTGAAAAGACCTGAAAAGAGCAAGTGGCCTTGGGTGAGTCGGGTTACAACCCCGTTTCTTGCAAGACAATCACGGGTCCTGGAAGGGAAAAAAAACAACCTCTCAGCTTGACAGATGACATGTTAGGCAAAGCCACAAGGTCCGAGTCAAAGCTGCTCGCTGCTGGGCAGACGATTGGGTAGTGCAGACTTGTTCGTCAACGCTGGATCATGCTTAATCCATGTGAGTCCGCGTCAAAGCTCATCTCACCAACCGTTTGGTCTTGCCCCGCACAGCTTCAGACTGCAAGCTTTTGCACCTGGCTGCAAATAGGCTTTGACCGCTCCCATGATGCTGAGACCAGTGTCAAGATCCTATCTTGACCCGCCATGTGCGACGTTTCCTGCAAGAGACGTGAAAAGACAAAGTGGCCTTGGATTAGTCGGGTTACAACCTCGCTTCTTGTAAGACAATTACTGGTCCGGGAAGGGACAAAACCCAAGCAAGCTTTCAGCTTGATAGTCGACATTTCAGGCAAAGCCACAAGGTCAAAGTCAAAGCTGCTCGCTGCGGGGCAGACCGACGGGCTAAAGCAGTACAAGCTTCCAAAGAATGTGCAATGCAAGTTGCGGCAACTTGTTGAATCCAGGCCCAAAGGAGGTTGTGAGCTGGGACCTTTCCTCTCTTAGTGGCCTTCTGGTTCAAAGCCGACGCTTGTTTTGCGGAATCTTCCTGGATCGTTCCGGTGGCGCCAGACTGGACTTTCCGCTGGCCTGTATGGGAAGTCAACGTGTTTCCGCTTAACTGGCGCAGTTCCTTTCCAGCCACGGCAGCTGGCAAGTTGACGCCACTTCGATGTTGAAGGGCCCTTCCACCACGGTAGTTGCTTCATGCATCACTCGATTTGCCATGATGCTGACCAAATGGCAGATCTTGGCTTTTTGGCAGAGGGGCAGCGATGTCAAAGTCCCAGCTTGACCTGCAAAGAGGGAGGTTTCAGGAAGAGCAGTGAACCGAGGAAGTGGCCTTTGATTAGTCGGGTTGCAACCCGAATGTGCAATGCAAGTTGCAGCAACTTGTTGAATCCAGGCCCAAAGTCCAAAGGCAGCCTATTTCCTGCGGTGTACTAAGAATAGCCGGGAACCGTGCTTGGAGCCGCATGGAAAGCCCGAGAGGCTGCAACGCCCTTGGCAGGTGAAGCATTCCACCTGAGGTTGTGAGCTGGGACCTTTCCTCTCTTGGTGGCCTTCTGGTTCAAAGCCGACGAATCTTCCTGGATCGTTCCGGTGGCGCCAGACTGGACTTTCCGCTGGCCTGTATGGGAAGTCACCGTGTTTCCGCTTAATTGGCGCAGTTTGTTTCCAGCCACGGCAGCTGGCAAGTTGACGCCATTTCGTTGTTGAAGGGCCCTTCCACCATGGCAGTTGCTTCATGCATCACTCGATTTGCCATGATGCTGACCAAATGGCAGATCTTGGCTGTTTGGCAGAGGGGCAGTGATATCAAGGTCCCAGCTTGAGCTGCAATGTGCGACGTTTTTCGAAAGAGATGTGAGCACAGGAAGTGCGCTTTTCAACACCCTCTCTTGGTGGCCTTCTGGTTCAACTGGACCTTCCGCTGGCCTGTATGGGCACTGACCGTGTTTCCTCTCAATTGGCGCAGTTTCTTTCCAGCCACGTCAGCTGGCAAGTTGACCATTTCGATGTTGAAGGGCCCTTCCACCATGGTAGTTGCTTCATGCATCACTCGATTTGCCATGATGCTGATCAAATGGCAGGTCTTGGCTTTTTGGCAGAGGGGCAGTGTCAAGGTCCCTGTGCGACGTTTCCCGGAAGAGACGTGAACACAGGAAGTGCGCTTTTCAACACCCTCTCTTGGTGGCCTTCTGGTTCAAAGCCGACCTGCAATGTGTGGCCTTTGGTTAGTCGGGGTACAGCCCCGCTTCTTGCGAGACAATCACTGGTCCGGGAAGGGACAAAACCAAAGCAATCTTTCAGCTTGATAGTCGACATTTCAGGCAAAGCCACAAGGTCAAAGTCAAAGCTGCTCGCTGCGGGGCAGACCGACGGGCTAAATCAGTACATGCTTCCAAAGAATGTGCAATGCAAGTTGCGGCAACTTGTTGAATCCAGGCCCAAAGTCCAAAGGCAGCCTCCGGGAACCGTGCTTGGAGCCGCATGGGAAGGCCAAGAGGCTGCAACGCAGTCCGGCAAGCTTGGCAGGTGAAGCATTCCAGCTGAGGTTGTGAGCTGGGACCTTTCCTCTCTTAGTGGCCTTCTGGTTCAAAGCCGACGCTTGTTTTGCGGAATCTTCCTGGATCGTTCCGGTGGCGCCAGACTGGACTTTCCGCTGGCCTGTATGGGAAGTCACCGTGTTCCGCTTAATTGGCGCAGTTTGTTTCCAGCCACGGCAGCTGGCAAGTTGACGCCACTTCGATGTTGAAGGGCCCTTCCACCACGGTAGTTGCTTCATACATCACTCGATTTGCCATGATGCTGACCAAATGGCAGGTCTTGGCTTTTTGGCAGAGGGGCAGCGATGTCAAAGTCCCAGCTTGACCTGCAATGTGCGACGTTTCTCGGAAGAGATGTGAACACAGGAAGTGCGCTTTTCAACACCCTCTCTTGGTGGCCTTCTGGCTCAAAGCCGACGCTGGTTTTGCGGAATCTTCCTGGATCATTCAGGTGGCGCTAGACTGGACCTTCCGCTGGCCTGTATGGGCACCGACCGTGTTTCCTCTCAATTGTCGCAGTTTCTTTCCAGCCACGTCAGCTGGCAAGTTGACCATTTCGTTGTTGAAGGGCCCTTCCACCATGGTAGTTGCTTCATGCATCACTCGATTTGCCATGATGCTGACCAAATGACAGGTCTTGGCTTTTTGGCAGAGGGGCAGTGATGCCAAGGTCCCAGCTTGAGCCGCAATGTGCGACGTTTTTCGAAAGAGACGTGAACACAGGAAGTGCGCTTTTCAACACCCTCTCTTGGTGGCCTTCTGGTTCAAAGCCGACCTGCAATGTGTGGCCTTTGGTTAGTCGGGTTACAGCCCCGCTTCTTGCGAGACAATCGCTGGTCCGGGAAGGGACAAAACCAAAGCAATCTTTCAGCTTGATAGTCGACATTTCAGGCAAAGCCACAAGGTCAAAGTCAAAGCTGCTCGCTGCGGGGCAGACAACGCTGGATCATGCTTAATCCATGTGCGTCCGTGTCAAAGCTTATCTCTACCAACCGTTTGGTCTTGCCCCTCACAGCTTAAGACTGCAAGCTTTGCGCCTGGCTGCCAAAAGGGTGTGACCGCTCCCATGATGCTGAGTAGCGGTAGGCCTTTGGTCATTTGCAGCGGGGCAGTGATGTCCAGGTTTGCAGGGCTTGGTATGAAAGCCATTCTCTATGCAAGGTGTGTGGTTTGGTTGGGCCTTGAACTCGGCCCTGGGTCGCGGAGGGCTTGGTGCGGCGTTGTCGTGTTTCCCTTCCAAATAGGCGAAATGAGAGAGTAATCGCTGTCTTGCAGGGGGACTGACCGCGTCCAAAGCGCTGCAATGCTTCATTTGCTCAAATGGGGCTGAGCACCTGTCTAACAGAGGCCTTCCGTAGGCACTCTCAATCCAAATCACCAACGATGCAGGCATTGAGATTTTGTGCCGACGCGCAGCTGGCGCAGGCCGTCATGCGTGGTACGCATGGAAACGTCTTTCAATCTTCAGCCAAAGCCTTCCTTGCGACTTATTTCAGAAGGCTTTGCCTTTCAGAGCTCCAGCCTTCTTGGGCTATGGGAGCCTCCGCGGTCTGAAATATCGGGCCTGCGGAGAGCCCAAAGTCAACCTCCTCGCTGACAGGCAACATATTCTTTGCGCAAGGTGTGTGATTCGGGCCACTGCGCCGAACTCGCGGATAGTCGGATGTTGAAGACTTTCTGTCAACGCTGGGCCGCACAATTTGCATGCCGGAGTCGGCGCAGCTGTGACCTGAGCATTTGGTGAGCAGCAATCACGGCGAACAACGGCTGGCTGCAGCACTGTGGGTAGCTTGTAAGGCCCCAGTCCATGGCGCCTCGACCGTGATATCAGGTAGGCAAGAGCTCACCCATGCTGGATTTGACGTGAGGTCAGCTCCGTCCTATTTCTCATTTTCCTAGATACTGTGCCTGTTGTTTGGGGGCAAGGCCGTTAACAGTATGATGTCGTGATGCCCCAATCGCCTGTCAAGTTCGTTGGCAAAGTATTTCAATCAATCAAAGACTTGTAGCCGCCAACTGCGACAGTGCTTAGAGCAAATTCCGTGAACCAGAATGGAGGGC